>SJYX01022617.1:5219-28771 GCA_006410675.1 Oreotragus oreotragus
AGAGGAACTAAAAAGCCTGTTGATGAAAGTGAAAGAGAGTGTGAAAGTTAGCTTAAAGCTCAGCATTCAGAAAACGAAGATCATGGCATCTGGTCCCATCACTTCATGGCAAATAGATTGGGAAACAGTGAAAACAGTGTCAGACTTTATTTTGGGGGCTCCAAAATCACTGCAGATGGTGACTGCAGCCATGAAATTAGACGACGCTTACTCCTTGGAAGGAAAGTTATGACCAACCTAGACAGCATATTCAAAAGCAGAGACATTACTTTGCCAACAAAGGTCCATCTAGTCAAGGCTATGGTTTTCCCGGTGGTCATGTATGGATGTGAGAGTTGGACTGTGAAGAAAGCTGAGCGCTGAAGAATTGATGCTTTTGAACTGTGGTGTTGGAGAAGACTCTTGAGAGTCCCTTGGACTGCAAGGAGATCCAACCAATCCATTCTCAAGGAGGTCAGCCCTGGGATTTCTTTGGAAGGAATGATGCTAATTTCTTTGGAAGGAATGATGCTAAGGCTGAAACTCCAGTACAAAGAGTTGACTCATTGGAAAAGACTCTGATGCTGGGAGGGATTGGGGGCAGAAGGAGAAGGGAACGACCGAGGATGAGATGGCTGGATGGCATCACCGACTCAATGGACGTGAGTCTGAGTGAACTCCGGGAGTTGGCGATGGACAGGGAGGCTTGGAGTGCTGCAATCCATGGGGTCACAAAGAGTCGGACATGACTGAGCAAATGAAATGAACTGAACTGAACTGAACTGAACTGAGATCTAGAACTATAGTCAATATCCTGTGATAGACCTTCTTGGAAAAGAATATATATATAAAAAAATAAGTCTATGTCTAAAACTGAGTCACTATGTTATATAGCAGAAATTAACACAAAATTGGGTGCTATTTGTTTCATGTATATAGTGAAACAGATTTATTTCCGCACATTAACTAGGGAGTTTTTTATAATAGAAGTATAGTATTTTAAATCACAAAATATGAAAATATGCCCACAGATCAATTTGCAATAGATGCAAATATTGAACCATTGTGTTGTACACCTGAATCTAATATAATGTTATATGTCAATTATACCTCAATTAAAAAAAAGTTCCCTGACAGTATGTTTGCAAAAACTTAGTTAAAACTAAGTATAAATGCTTCAGTTAATATAACTATTCATTTTTGCTAAATTGATACTTGTTTTATTTGTTTTTATTACCTGTGGTTTTGTAAGCAAGAAAAATGGACATTTTCTGAATGAAGAGAAAATATGGGAGAAAAATCTTATTGTTAAGAAAATTACCAATTTTCCTACTAATTAAACCACTGTTGCTTGGTTTGAGCAGCTTTGCTTACACTCTGTTCTTCAGGTATATAGTTGGAGATTCACTAATTCTGTCTACTTTGCTGCCAAGTTGATTTTTCTGAAACTCTAGTCTGATCAAATAACTTTCCTCCTTAAAATCACCATTCCTGACAACCTGTATCATGCAATTCCCCAAAACCCTCCACTTGTCTCTGACGTTTGCTTTGTAGGGATTGCTTCCTTCCTGGAAACTACCACCACCCTCTGACCAAGTCCACCTAGAAGCCCAGCACAAGTTTCCCTTCCAGGCCACCTCTGAGCCCCTTGAGGTGGGTGTTCCCTCCTGGGCTTTTCATGTATGCTTTGCAAAAGCACTGGTTTTTTGTTTTTGTTTTTATTTTTTTACATATGTGGCTAGATAACCTCTCTGAATATTGGTTGAATTTTAACCCCATCTCCAAACACATGTACCCCTCAGCTCAAAGTTACTCCCATCAAGGTATCAGCTGGTCCTCTCTCTGTTCACGGACCCTGGGAAATTCTATAAAATACTGATCTTCAACATTTATTCTAAAATACAATTTTCCTTTAATTACCCACCCACTAAACATGATTAGGGATATGGTGCCATGTCCTCAAACTATGTCATTCACTGTAGTAATAGCACAGTTTTGATTTGAGAACCTTGTTTCAAACACAAAGTCTTAAGCGAAACAACAAAAGAGTAAAATCTCAGATTAGGAAATTGAGAGTCTATTCACATAGAGTGGCACATGGCGTGGGGGGATCCAAGAGCAGGATCACATACTTTTTGTGACAAGAGGTAGCCTAAACATGTTTCAGTGTGTAAGTTTCTTGTTATCTTTCATCAGTCACCCACTGCAAGCTTTCTCTTAATTAATTCTTTTGTAAAGTGCCACCATTAAATATTCACTGAGTGAGCCAGTTGGAAAGAGAAGGGGAAAGAGAGATAGAATAATGAAAGAACAATAATAGTTCTTGAGTTTTCTGAAGCACAAGAGAAAGCTTGAGTGTGGTTTCAGCAAAAGTGGCACATGAAAAATACACAGGCGTTGACTTTGCTGAAGGGGGCATCCTGACAGCCAATATGAAAGCTAACACATGTAGCTAGAAGGTGAAACAGTAAGTTAAAATGACTTGATGCCTAAAAATAGGCATTTCCATTTGATCTAAACAATGACAACTGTCCAATAGCCAAGCACTATGAATCAGTACAGAAACTGTGCACCTTAGACTCTAGTAAAAGTAGACTATTGAAGGTAAAAACTGTGAACATAAAAACAATTAAAACAGCTGACTATAAACAAAAAGACATCCAGAAGAACAGGAAAAGATATTTGCAAGTGCCTGACAAGGGACTGATCTCCAAAACATACAAACAGCTCAATATATATATTTTTTAAATCCAAATATGGGTTAAAAGATCTAAACAGATATTTCTCCAAAGAAGACATAGATGACCAAGAGGTGCATGAAAAGGTGCTCAGTATTGCTAATTATGAGAGGAATGCAAATCAAAACCACAATGAGGTATCACCTTACACTGGTCAGAATGGCTATACTCAAAAAATCTACAAAAAATAAATGCTGGAGACAGTGTGGAGAAAAAGAACCCTCCTGGATGGTTGGTGGGAATGAGTATGGTGCAGCTACTATGGAGAGTAGTATGGTTTTCCTTAAAAAATGAAAAATAGAGCTACCATATGATCTTGCAACCCCACTCCTAGGCATATATCCAGAGAAAATCATAATGTGAAAAGATGCACACATCCCTGTTCATAGCACAATTCACAACAGATATGGAAACAACCTAAATGACCATCAACAGAGGAATGGATAAAGAAGATATGGTATATAGTAATATATACAGTATACTCAGCCACAAAAAGTGAAATACTGCCATTTGCAGCAACATGGATGGATCTAGCAATGACCATACTAAGTAGGTCAGACAGAGAAAAACAAATATAATATGGTGCATTCATACGTGGAATCTAAAAAATGTAGTCAAAATAACTTATTTGCGAAACAGAAATACACTCAGATATAGAGAACAAACTCATGGGTACCAAAGGGAAAGAGATAGAGGGATAAATTAAGAGTTTGGGATTAAAATATATGAAGAATTGATACTTTCAAATTGTGTTGCAAGAGAAGACTCTTGAGAGGCCCTTGGACTGCAGGGAGACCAAACCAGTCAATCCTAAAGCAAACCAACCCTGAATATTCATTTGAAGGACTGACGCTAAAGCTGAAGTTCTAAAACTTTGGCCCCCTGATGCAAAGAGCTGACTCAATGGAAAAGGCCCTGATGCTGGGAAAGACTGAAGGTAAAAGAAGAAGGGTGTGGCAGAGGATGAGATGGTTAGATAGCATCACTGGCTCAATGAACATGAATTCGAGCAAACTCGGGGAGATGGTGAAGGACAGGGGAGCCTGGCGTGTTGCAGTTCATAAGGTTGCAAAGAGTCAGACAAGGCTTAGTGACTGAACAGCAACAATACATAAAATAGAAACCAGCAAGGACCTACTATGCAGCGCAGGGAGCCATATCAGTATCTTGTAATATTTGTAAAGGAAGAGACTGTAAAAAAGAATACACACACACACACACACACACAAATATATATACAACTAAATCATATTGTTGTATACCTGATACTAACACAACATTGTAAATCAACTATATTTCAATAAAAATTTTAAAAAACACAGCTGAGTAATCCAATCATGATTTCGCAGAAACTTGAACAAAGTCATATAAAAAAGGAGTGTATGTCAAAAACATTCAGGGAAAGTTACAGGATTTACAGGCTCTACTACTGGAGAATAAAGACTTTGGTGGTCAAGATGGAAAAATGGGTTTAGGAAATCTCAGCAAGGATGGTGCTATAACTCTACAAATCAAGCAAAGGGAGAGGACCATGTTGGAGACTCTGAGATACCTATCTTTATGATACTGAATTTCAGAATTTTCTTTTTGAGATGAAGTGAGCACAGAGAAAGAAAATACTGCATCCTAATGGTGAGCTACACTGAGGGTGAATGAAAAGCAAGAAACACTTTTCATTTATAGCTTCACATTTTGTATGAATTATGTACTTGTTTACTTTTCCAGGGATAACCAATACTCTTACTTGGGAAAAGGTATATTTTTAAAATATATATATTCTAACTGTAAGGTAGCATCCAAATATAGCCAGACTCAAGAAATGTTTAAAATGGAAAGACTGGAACTTCCCTGGTTGTCCAGTGGTTAACAGTCCATGCTGCCAAAGCAGGGGGAACAAGTTTGATCCTTGGTCAGGGGACTGAGATACCACATACCCCATGATGCAGACAAAAGATTTGTTTTAATTTAAAGATAAAATAAAATGGAAAGATTTTAAATGGTAAGACAACACCAAGCAGTGAGTTTTCTATGGGTAGTTAAATATCTTCTGACTACTGCAGAAAGTTCCATCACTCCTGACATGCTGATGTGGTATAAGTCAAGCTGGGTTGATGAGGATGCTTGATTTAACAGAAAATGAGCTCTTTTTTTTTTTTTTTTTTTTTCTCCTGCCTGTGACATCCAGGACTATTTGAAGAGAAGGGTCTCCAGCCATGTCAGTTGCGTCTCAATTCTCTTTGGTATCTGTGGGATGTTAGCATATGGCATAGCATTTGGATCCTGGCCTCTGCAACAGCAAGGGGTGGGGGTGGTAGACAGGCTGAAACCTGCAGTGTTTTTAAATGTCAGGTTGGAAAGATTCTTTTTCCAGAAACCCTAAGGGAGTCATTACCTTGACAGATCCTCTGTGACTATCTGACTGCATTCTTCAGACAACTTTGCTTGTCAACCCCAGTCTATGAATTATTGAATGAGGAGTGTGGGAGGGGTGTTCAGATGGAAAACTATGCAGTCCATTTCCCCCAGGCTTCATCCTCCATCCTAGAGGCTCAGGAAGCCCCTGGCACGGCTCTCTAGGAGGCTTGCCCAGGGAGCTGCACTGCCAGTTTGTTAGGTTTACTTCTGAGTGGTCTAGGGCCAATAACACTAGCAAAAACCAATAACCATAAACATTTGAACGGCATTCACATCTCTGATTGTCTGACTCCGGGTTCAGTTCAAAACCGTCGTAGAACTGATGGATTATTTTCTGCCTGCATTTTCTCCCTTCTTGCCAATGATCTTACGCAAACCCAATCCAGCGTCACCCAGAATAACACACACTCAACAAAAACCCAGACGGTGCTTTCTCAGCAGTCCTGAGTGTCTATGCAAGAATAACTCTGGCTTGCAAATATTTCTCATGCTGTGTAGCTGACAGGCTAAAGGATCTTGTAAATATCTTGCCTAGATCCCCTGCCTTGAGAACACAAGAAACTTGGCCTAGTGTTTCTACAGGCACCTGAACACCAAGTTTTTCTCTCTAAAAGCATTTATGGATTAGTCATCATAGAAAAATCAACTTAATTCCTTTCTGCCCTAAATAACCCTACAATTGATCCCTCACAGGACATCATCTCCAGCATTTTCAAGTGCCCCTTTGGATACTAAATCAATACCAGGCTTTTGTGTAGAACAGTCAGTAAGCAAAACACAGGCAGAGATTTCTCCTGCAAGCCTGCCTCAAAGCTCCTCCTAAAAGGAAGGCTGCACAACTTCACCATGATGCCATCATACATGGGGGCACTCCAGCACAGTCTCACAATTGCAAAAGGAAATGCTTATCCTCTCCTTCCCTGGCTATGATATTTATACATGCCCACACATGCCGAGATGAACTTTGTTTTATGAATTTGATTTTCAAATGTCTCTGCATAGCACTGGTTTTAGAAACGGAGCATAATTTGTCATATGAGTCACTCCCAGCATCATGAGGCTCAAGCACTCAAAAAAAGACATGCGTTATAAAATATAGAACTGGATTTGAGCTTTGGAAAATGGTAACATTGAGGAAAAGCCATGAAAGGTTCACTTATAAGACAGAAACCTAGAGTGTCACTCATGGGTTAGAAAGGCTGCTACCCCTTTAAAGCACAGCAGTGGTCTTCCAGGTCTTTTTTTTTTTTTTTTTAACCTTTTCTTTCAAATAATTATGAGTGAGTCTCTGTGCTGAGCCAGCTACTCACACTTCACAATCTCCAAATTGGTACAGAACCCCCATTTTATTTTGATGCCATAATTCTGAATGTATATTCAGATAAACTTGGGCAGCTTGCTTACTTACTGCACAAGGCCACTCGGCTGACCAAGTAAGAGAAGGTTGGAATCCAGTTTATGACCCTCATGGGGCAGCGCAATCACCTTTTCTAAATCAGAAGCTGCTGCCTCGTAGGTTAGCAGCTGCCCCAAATCCAAAGCGAGTTTTACACGCTTAAATGGTGATGGGTCCAGGCCTTACAAATCTAGTGCTCAGTCATGTCTTGAGCCTTTGCAACCCCATGGACTCTAGCCTGCCAGGTTCCTCTGTCCTTGGAATTTTCCAGGAGGGTGTACTGCAGTAGGTTGCCATTTCCTCCTCCAGGGTCCAGACAAGGTTAAAGAAACAAAACTTGGCATAGAGAGCATCTGAAGGAATCAGCCCTCCTCCACTTCAGCCAGTTGGTCCACGTAGAGCATATGCATCTGGGTTCAGAGTTTCTGATTTTTTTTTTGAAAGATTAAAAATCAAGATTCATCTGTTGTATGTAAGCAACAGTAAACACTTAAAATATTTTTTTAAAACTGGAGGATAATTGCTTTACAATGTTGTGCTGGTTTCTGCATACAACAATGCATATCAGCCATAAAGATACATATATTTCCTCCCTTTCAAGCCTCCCTCCCACACATCTCCCTATCTCACCCTTCTAGGTCATCACAGAGCACTGAGCTGGTCCCCCTATGTTATACAGCAGGTTCCCGCTAACTATCTTACACATGAAAGTGTATACATATATCTCAGTCCTAATCTTATAGTTTGTCCCAACTTTCCTTCCCCCATTTTATCCACAAGCCTGTTCTCTAAATCTGCATCTCTATTCCTGCTCTGCAAATAGGTCCATCGGTACCATTTTACTAGATTCCATATGTGTGCTTTAATATATGGTATTTGTTTTTCTCTTTATGACTTATTTCACTCTGCATAACAGGCTCTAGATTCATCCATCTCAGTTCAACTGACTCAAATCTGTTCCCTTTTATGGCTGACTAATATTCCATTGTATATATGTACCACAACTTCTTTATCCATTCATCTATTAATGGATATCTAGGTTGCTTCCACGTCCTGGCTATTGTAAATAGTGCTGCATTAACACTGGGATCCATGTGTCTTTTTGAATTATGGTTTTCTCAGGGTACATGCCCGATAGTGGCATTGCTAGGTCATATGGTAGCTTTACTCCTACTTTTTCAAGAAATCTCCATAGTGATTGTATGTGCCAGAGGATTTCCTCTTCTCCATATACTCTCTGGCACTTATACTTTGTAGATTTTAGTAAACACTTTAAGTTGGCCCCAAAGAGACACATCTAAAGGTGAGAGCTGACCTGTGAGCCACAGATTTGCAGATTGCACTAGAGTTTGAGATACAATTGGGCACACAGTTTCTAAGAGTGAAATGACAAAACACACCTAGGAATGGGGCTCAGGCCTCTCTCGTCTCCAAGTTCAATGTGCTCTAAATTGCTCTGAACTCCACATATTTTACAGCATTCAAATTAATCTTCAAAATAGGAAAAGCATTTATGGCTTTTTGGCTTGTCTCTTCTGTGTCTTGGAGGTAGAAATAGATTGAATGTGTCTCCTTCCATCTACCGCACTTTACAAATTTGCAGGGAAGCTATAGTCATTTTGAAGAAATGCCAGGACTAACTCACTTCCCTGAAACCTCTAACTGGCTCAGAGAGGGGGCATCTTTTCCTAGAGCCCAGGATCCCTGAGCCTGGCATGCTTGAAAGGGGGGAGACTGACATAATATTTTGATGTAAGATTAATTTTTTTAATTTTGAAAAGTGTCATTTTTCAACAAGCCTTGAAGGTTAATTACCAGTATGGAAAACATCCATAAACCTGTAATTTTACAAGGTTCACTAACTTAAAAGGGTCTCCTATCAAGTGCTTCACAAAGAATTATTTATTTAAAAAGTTACATTTTTCTCTACAGACTTACAAAGAAAACAGACCTGTGGTTGCCAAGGGAGAAGGGAGTGTTGGGGAGGGATAGGTTGGGAGTTTGGGATTAGCAGATGCAAATTATTATTTATAAAGTGAATAAACAGCAAGGTCCTACTGTATAGCACAGGAAACTATAATGTGATAAACCATTATGGAAAAGAAGATGAAAAAGAATGTGTATATATCTATAGATATGTGTATATATATATAGATATATATATGCATGTATAACTGAGTTAATACATGAGTCAATTTGCTTTCAGTGAACATTAACACAGTATTGTAATTTGGCTCTACTTCAGTAAAATTTTTTTAATTAAAAAAAAAGCTATGTTTTTCTCTAGAGCAGAAAAAAAAAGTTCTTGAAGCAGTAAACAAAATTATATTCGAGAAAAAAATGAGAATATTTACATTTTCTACTTTTGAGTTTCTAATTGCCTCAAAAAAGTGGTTACTATAAGAATGAAATCTTAAGGCTATTGAGGTGCTAGAGTAGAATGGAGTATGATATGTGAATTCACAGTCAAATGTATCTGTCTCTCTAGAACCAGACAGACAATAAAATTAAAACATAATGGGTCCCTACCTTCAGTTGAATATATCTTTTGCATTTTAAATTACATTTAAGTTATTGTAAAACCCTAAATCTCTTTGAAACATGTAAGTTTAAATTATTATGAAATGCTAAGTCTCTACAAGCTATTTCCTGTCATTTTTATGGTACATGTACAAAGCCAATGATGAGTAAAAACTCAAATTAGGAGCAGTGCTTGGTCTATTTAACTTCTTACAAGATTGTCATGCTTAGATGGCAATTTTTCTAATCGAATGGTCCACATGAGTACATGTGGTATTAGTAAACTGACTGTGCCCTTAACAGTGACTCAGTGCTTCAGGTGGGGCCAGACGTGATGTGAGAGCTAGTTTTGGCAAACTTCCCTCCCTCTCTCCCTTCTTCATTCCCTGCCTTCCTTTCTTTTTCTTCCTCCCTTTCTTCACTTCTTCCCTTCTTTTCCCCATGACATGTGAAACTGGTTTCTGCTTTATGCTAGATCCGCAACAGAAAGCTTAGAGATCCCTGCAAAGTGAACAAGCCAACTTGCCCATCACAGGTCAGAATTGGCATAATTGTGTACACACATAACCAAGTGAACAACCAAAAATTCCCTTGTATTCTAATATGAAGGTAACAGTTTAGCAAGTGGCCTTCTCATTGCAGACCCAGTAACATCAGTGGTTAAGATCAGCACATGCTGATTTCTGTTCTCCAATATTCAGCAGCTTATATTACTTTATGTAATTACTTTATTATTTTCTGTCCATTTTGTACAATTCAGGTCATTTTTGTCTACTTCAAAATGCCTATGTTTCTCAAAAGTACATGAAAAGGAAGAATAAATATAGTACAATGTTAAACTCTTTATATTCAGGAGATTTCTACATAAATATTTGTGTGTTTCTTAATTTACTAGTATTGACAGTAATGATAGGGGAGAGTGATTATGAATATGATATTTTTGAAAATTCACTTTTACTGTAGTAAACTATGAGTAAAATGTATTACTATTTCTCATTTTGTAATATGAAGCTTAACATGCAACAAGAGTGAAATAGGAGTGTTTTGTTAATGTACAATAAAAAGTAAAAATGTCTTTTATTATAGTAATGAAAAAACAATCACATCTCCCTCAACAGTAATGCACTGCTGATTATTTCCTGTGTATTTAGCCACTCAAACTTATTTCTGGTGCATATATAAGTACATCTGTTGAGATTTCCCTGGTGGTTCAGTGATTAAGGCTTCACTTTCCAGTGTGCACGGGGTGTGCTTGAACCCTGATTAGGGAGCTAAGATTACACATGCTTCATGGGCAAAAAAAACATGAAACAGAAGCAATATTGCAACACATTCAATGAAGACTTTAAAAATTGTCCACATCAAAAAACNGGGGTGTGCTTGAACCCTGATTAGGGAGCTAAGATTACACATGCTTCATGGGCAAAAAAAACATGAAACAGAAGCAATATTGCAACACATTCAATGAAGACTTTAAAAATTGTCCACATCAAAAAACTTTAAAAAATAAATAAAAATTCATCTCTCGTCTTATGTATCAAGGCATATTTTTTTAAAAAATTATTAAAAGTGCTACTTTAAATTTCCAAGAAGGAAGGGAATAAGAAATAAAGGGGATAAATGAAAATGGGAAGTGAGAATTTGAAAATAGAAAGAAAAGAAAGCTCAGAAAGGAAGAGGTATTATATCTTGGTTCACATGCAGGCATGACCCAGTGGAAATCTGAGAAAGATCCAAAAGGTGCTAAAATGAAAGATTCAGCCCATTCAACAAAAACACCATAGTTATTGGTAGATCTGAGGGCAAGTCACAGGCATTAAAAATTATACTTCACTGAAAATGAAGAAGTGTCTCTTTAAGTTGGACACAGTGTAGGTGATCCTAAGCATAGGGGACTTGGGGAGTCTAAGAAGCACATGGTTGCAATAAGTGATGTTTGTCCACCAGCAGGCTGTCTGGGGTTCAGTAGCAGGACCCCCAACCCCCAGTCCCTAGGAAGGGGGCTGGAGAGGAAGCCATATCCTAGAGGCTGGCAAATTGCAAGCAGATCACCAATAGAGGGATTCAATGTCATCATGATACATAAACCTGGGATAGATTTGGAAGAGTGCCATTGCTGAGATGAAGTTAATTATAAAGTATTAAACGTGCATTTATATGAGCTTGCTCTCAAAACATTATTAAATTGGTAGAAGAAATAAGGAATTGGAGAAGAAAATGGCAACCTACTCCAGTGTTCTTGCCTGGGAAATCCCATGGACAGAGGAGCCAGATCGCAAAAGTGCTGGACATGACCGAACAACCCAGCAGCATAAAGAATAAGAAACAGGAACAACTATTTAAGTCCCAGAAGAGTAGGAGAGGGGACAGCAGGAGCTGTTAGATACCAGCAGATTCTGGAAAGATTGAATGTGCATCATAAACCCAAGGAAAGCTGAGGTCTTGGACCAACAACCAGGGATTAAGGAGCGTCTACAAACTGGGATGAGATCCCCAACCTCCATCACACTCTTGTTTGCTTAATGCAACCACCAGGCAGGAGACTAGACAGAGAGAATGGAGTATTCCTCACCTGGAAGTAAGATGCCCTTCTATACCATATGCCCTTTGGTGAGCTTCATGGTTAAGCTCCATTCATGCAACCAGAGCTTCTGTTTACTCTTTAATATAAAGGTACAACCAGTAGAGAACCAAGATAACTTGATGACATAAAGATATAGGTCAAACACACACAAAAAGGAACAATCTCAAAGGAAAGAGACATAATATGGGGTATGATGAAGAAAAATTTTTGAGAAAACCTACAATTAATATTCTCAGAAACATTAGAGAAAAATACTGTTTGTGACTTAAGAACCTAAGAATATACTGAGCTTTAAGCAAAACATGACTCTGCCAGGAAGGGAGGCTGGCCTGCTGAGAGGAGATGGGAAGTGCCTGATGAGAGGCATTTAGAGGCAAGGGTGCTGCTGCTGCTGCTAGGTCACTTCAGTCGTGTCCGACTCTGTGCGACCCCATAGACAGCAGCCCACCAGGCTTCACTGTCTCTGGGATTCTCCAGGCAAGAACACTGGAGTGGATTGCCATTTCCTTCTCCGATGCATGAAAGAGAAAAGTGAAAGTGAAGTCCCTCAGTCAGGGCACTAATGAGCCTCAGATAAGGAATGTGACAGCAACAGGGGATTCTTTGCTTCAAAGTCTATTATCTTTTGTGAGAATGTTAATTTCCTGTTGTTTACCGCAAAAAGAAAATAAAATGTATAGGTACTTTTCCCACCGCTCTTTTTGCAAGGTCAAGAGAAGAGAAGTACTAATTATACCTGAGAAGCAGAAATATAGTCATAGGATGAAGACAGAAATCCTAATTCCAGCAGCAAGATCATGTCACAAGTCTGTGTGGGATGCTTTGCTTTCAGTCTCTGAATTCCAGTGTCCTTATTGGCAAAATGGGGAGAATATTATGTACAACATAGATGATGCAAAATAATCAGAAAATACAAAATGACTCACATAAGAAAGATGATGTGTCTTCCATGAACACCCATAGAGAAACCAAACAAGAACATGATGAATTGTCCACCTCCCCTTCATTCATAAACCCACTCATTGGCTCCGAATATGTGATTCAGTGATTTCCAAGTGCCAAGTTTTTCTCTGTGTGCTGATGACACAGTGATAAATGGATCAGTCAGAAACCTACCTCTATGGAGTTTACCCTTTACTGGAGGAGGGTGCAGAATCAATCCATCAATAAGAAAGACATATGTAAATCCTGAGGAGTGCTTTGGAGGAAAATAAAGTAGGAAGAAGGATATGGGTGCAGGGTGAGAGGGTGACCTTTGAGTGAAAGCCTGAAGGGAGAAGGATGTAGATAGGGTGGGGAAGGAACTTTCAGGCAGAAAGAAGCATGATTACAGGTACCCTGTGGCGAGGTCTTGTTCCACTTGTCAGAGGACAGCAAAGAGGCCAGTGAAGCAAGAGAAGGAAAAGAGCGAAGGAGGGTGAATTGTAGGAGAGGAAATTGAAGTGAAGGTCAGAGGATTGCATGGACATGGCTTCTATCTTTCAGGAGAAAGGAAGCCAAAGGAGGCTTTTGAGCAGAAGGATTTGTGGTCTGAATGATGTGTTACAGGATCACCCCTGGGAAATCCGTTGCCAGGAGGTTTCAGAGGGATCCAGAGGAGAATCAGGGAATTAGTGAGTAAGCAACCTGAGTTGCTTCACCAGAACTCACTGAGAAATCTCAGTGACGTTTTGGAGACAGAGATGGGGAGTAACTGGATCCTGGATGTATTTTGGAGGTGAGATGACAGGTATTTATGTATCCCCAGAAGGGATGAGACAAAGAAAGGAATGGAAGGGAGCTTCTGTCTGAGCAAGTAGAAAAAAGTTGGTATCAACTAAGACTTAGACAGACTGTGGTCACAACAGGTTTGGAAAGGGAGTTGAGATCAGACTAATAACAAAGGTGTCTTCAGTTTGAGTTGAAAATTAGAAATCCAAGTCAGTACACCATTGGTGAGAATGTAAACTGGTGCAGCCACTGTGGAAAAGAGTATGGAGGTTTTCTCAGAAACTAAAAGTAGAACTACTATTAGTGTTTAGTGAGAGTCGTTCAGTTGTGTCCAACTTTTTGTGACCCCCATGGATTGTAAACTGCCAGAATTCTCTGTCCATGGAATTCTCCAAGTAAGAGTACTGGAATGGGTAGCCATTCCCTTCTCCAAGGGATCTTCCTGACCTTGGGATCAAACCTGAGTCCTCCTGCATTGCAGGCAGAGTATTCACCATCTGAGCCACCAGGGAAGCCCATATGATCCAGCAATCCCATTCCTAGGTATATATCTGGAAAAAAAAAAAAAAAAAATGAGAACACTAATTTGAAGAGATACATGCATCCCAATGTTCATAACAGCACTATTTACAATAGCCAAGACATGGAAGCAACCCAAATGTCCATCAACAGATGAAAGGATAGAGAAGATGTGGTACATAGTTGCAATGAAATACTACTCATCCATTAAAAAAGAATAAAATTTGGTCATTTGGAGCAGCAGAGATGGATTCAGAAGATATTATGCTAAGTGAAAAATTTCAGAGAAAGACAATGTCTGACATCATTTATACGTGGAATGTGAAAAATACAAGTTAGTGGATAAAATACAAAAAGCAGAATCACAGAAATAGAGAACAAAGTACAGTAGTGGTTAGCAGTGAGTGAGGAGTAAGGGACAACATAGGGGTTGAGGAGGTTAGATATGCAAACTATTGGATATAAGATAGGCTCAAGGATGTATTGTACAACATGGAATATGTACCCTCTATTTTGTAACGACTGTAAATGGATAGTAACCTTTAAAGTTGTATAAAACTTAAAAGCAAAGCAAATATATATATATGTTTACCTACTTTCCTAAAAAAATGAAAAAAAAAGAGAAGAAATCCAACTCTAGACGTCAAGTAAAACTGAGTGTATGAATCTGGAGTTCACAAGAGATATACACTGTGAGTTGACGGAACATACGTGGAACTAACAGCCATGAGGCTGGGTGAGGTCACCAAGGGAACAAATGTAGTGGAATCAGGAGGAGATGTGAGGACTGAGCCCTGTAGACCACCGTGATAAAATGTCTAGTCAATGGAGAAGAATCAAGGATAGACAATATTATGGAGAACTGATCCCTTGAATAAGCAGAGAAAACCCAGCACAGTGCTTGAATAACATATCTGCTTGTAATGAGTGAGTAATTCATATTCTTTTTTTTTTTTTTTACACGAACTCCCAAACATGAACCCCCCTCCCACCTCTTGAAAGAGTAAATAAACCAGCCTGCAGAGAGGAAAACAGGGATATACAGAATTAGCTTGAGATGGAGATTTGATTTCCCTGATGATTTTTCCAGTTCCTCGGTGACCCAATATTTTATGCCCTGCACCTTTATGTTTCCTCTGTAACCTTTCACTTAAATCTATCGTTACCTTCTCCTCCTTATAAACAAAGTATTCCTGGACAGCAAATTAATCTGCTGGCTGTGCCCCCAAAAGCTTTTAGCTTAAACCATCCTGCTTCTAACTTCAAGGAAGGTATAACCAAGCAGACTCATTTTGCATCCAAGCTGAAGCCGGAGAGACAACCCAAGGGAAATCATGGAGGTTAGGCCAAACTCTCTGGTTCTAGAGAATTTATGTTAAAGTTAAGAGGTACAAATTAAGGGTCACAATTCATGTCACCTACAAACTCATGTGGAGCAAAGGTGGCAATAAATCAAAGCAAGTCATGGGCAATCTTAATTCATATTTCCTCAGTGAGCATAGAAATTAAGCACAGAGAAGCTAGGACAGTGGCTTAGATGCACAGAGGGGAACAAGGATCAGCCTTCAAATCTTAGCCCATGGAGCTGCAGAGGAATACACTTAGATCTGTCCCCAGTCTCATGGTGCCGACTCTGTTTTGTCCTTGGATATTTAGGATACTCTCTGGTTAATAAATATTTGTAGTCAATGCTTTTCATGCAGCCCTTGGCTAGGGGCTGAGAAGCTCTGCAAGAAACTTCTTGAGTTTGCCCTTGAAGGACGGATATTTTTTCTTGAAGGTTGTATGTTTTGTATTTGGGAATGGAAGAGAAAGATGAGCGATAATAATTAAAGTTATTATCTACTGAGCACCTGCAATGTGTGTTAAGTATTAATAAACACCCTCTCATTTTGTTCTCACCACAGCCCCAGGGAATAAATGTTATCTTATTATCCCCATGGAATCTTGTCTTCCCATCACAGATGAGAACCACAGATATTTAATTAATCTTAATATCAGGCAGGCAGTAATGGGGGAACCCAGGAGCCACTTCTGGACTGTCACGCTGAAAAGTTCTCTTGAACATTCTACTATAATGTCTCTAAGTTGGGAGAATAGCAATTAAAACATCAGAATCAGAAATTCAAAATATGTAGAGATAACCAGTGAACTAGCTGGCTTAATCATCAGAGTGGTTATTTTTGTGCTGAGAAGCAATCAAAAAAAGGGAGGAGTAGACAGTGCCAGGCTCAGCCAAACCACAAGGGCCATAGATACTTAGCAAGTGAGTTTTCATTTCATATCTCTTGACATTCTACAGAACTATTTCAGTTTATTAAGTGAAAAGATAATTGCCACCATTAACACAGGTATTTAAAAGTCTACAATGGCTGCAATAAACCTAAAAGCTTACCAGAAAAAGGGACTGAACATCTATGAGGCTATGTTTTTATCTCCAACCTTGACTTTGCCTCTAAGCTCTATAATTAATTAAAATTAGCAACACTATGTAATGGCTCATGGCAGCCTCAAATATAAAATAACCAGAAATAGTTTGATTTTCTGACCAGATATGTATTCATTTCTGGCCTGGCTCCTCATTCTCAGTTAATATCACCACCATCCATCTGGATTCTGGAAGCCCAAAACTAGGAATTATACATGATGCTTTCTCTCCTTTTGCATCCTACACATTCTTCCAAATAATTTAGAATCTTAGGATTTCTCTCTTTACTGCTCCCACATTCTTCCAAGTCAAAATGGGCACTTACCTAGATTACTGCACTAGCCTCTTGGGTGGATATATGTCACCCTATTAGCTCTCCAGCTTATGAACTCTTCTTTACACTTACAGAATGTGCCATGTAAACCTTGCTTCCTGCTATAGAAGCTGAACTAACAAGACACAAATTTCCTGAGATTTCCTTCTTGCAGAACCTCAACAAACTGGAGACAACTGCCCGGAACCTTGAGTGTGAAGACAATGATGCTCTGAACTTACGGATATGCTGACCAAAAGGAATCACTGAGTAAAGCAGAAAGCTGAATTTTCTGCTGGCAACTAGGGACTCAGTGAATAAAGATCTCTAAAGGGCAGCATTTCTTCACAGATGGTGTGTACAAAATATGATCTCATATCTCGCTGCTTTCAGCAATTTCATTCCAACCAGTGGAATTCCATCTCACCTAGGATCAGGGAAGACTCCTGAAATGAAGTCATGGGGGACCTGTAAGACCAAACATGATCTGACCTGCATGCCCTATATCCTACACCCTACCACTCTGCCTGTTCTCCTGTGTACCATCCAGCCTGGCCTTCTTCACGTTCCTACCATAAGGTTCCTGCCCTGGCCCTTCACTCCACATATGTTCACAGATTCAACCCCTTTGTATCAGTCAGGTCTCAGCTCAGCTAACAGCTCCTCAAACAAGCCTTTTCCAACTGTCCCCATTGAATTTGCCTCTCTCCAACCCAGTCATGCTCTGAGAAAGCACCCAGGTTTCTTTCTTGATGATTGCCACTCTTGGAAGCTATCTTGTTGTTATATTTGTTGACGTAGTATTATTGCCTACTCATCCCCTGTGCACGTGCATGAACCTTTTCCAACTGTCCCCATTGAATTTGCCTCCCTCCAACCCAGTCATGCTCTGAGAAAGCACCCAGGTTTCTTTCTTGATGATTGCCACTCTTGGAAGCTATCTTGTTGTTATATTTGTTGACGTAGTATTATTGCCTACTCATCCCCTGTGCACGTGCATGCACACACACACCCAGAGTTAAAGAGTGCAGATTTTGTTCACTTTCATATTCCAGTGTCTAGAACAATCCTGGCACATAGGAAGGAATGCATTCTATGAATAAGATGTAAATCTCAAAGAAGTTTTTAAATAAAAAATTAAAGCTAGCAAATCTAATACCTACTTGACAAAAAGCTTCCATAATTATTGCCAAAAAGAGTGTAAGCCAAATAGGTAGAAAAAAAAAAAAAAAACTATTCCATGAAAGATAGCTTAGAAGAACTGGGATAATGAAGCCATCTTTTTTTTTAATGGACATTTGGAAGCCCCAAAACTCTCAAACACAGAACATGAGCACAGTATTTTGGGATTGTACTTGTGTATATTTCCTATCAGAATTTATGTCCTCTGTAAAGAAAGACAGGACATTTTGATGAGAAAAATATGACTTAGAAGAATTTCAGATTGTCTATGAGGAGAATCAGTCAGAGTAGGACATTGTTACAAAGAAGAATTTTAGCCGCTGGATCTTAATAAACTGCCTGGGTCTTGGAGAAGCTCACAATGAGGGAAATAAGGTAAAGTCATATAATTCCAGCTAAGCTTTTTTTGCTATTCATATACAAATGCAATTCTTAAATTAAATAGACGTATATGTGCATGTATGACTCATTACCCAATAAAATGCTCAAAGAAATCTACTATCTTCTCTGGGGGCTAAGGGGAAGGGGAGAAGGAAAGGGGAAAAGAGGAAGATGGAAAAGGAGAAGGAGGAGGAAGGGGAGGAGCAGGAGGAGGTTAAGGGGGAGGAGAATGCATCATTGTTGCCATCCTAGTGGGTACACAGTTCTGCAAACTCAGAGTTGCATTGTTGAATCTCTTCTTCATCTTCTCTCTCCACTGGAACACTTTTTTTTCCCTCTGTATCCTGATTTCCATACAAGCTCAAAACTCAAGATAATATTTTTGTCACCCTTGAAGTCTTCTGATTTCTCATACAACAGGACATACTGTGCAATAAAAGCTTAAATATTCAACTCAACCTAATGGGATAGCAATACAACATCATCTTACTTACGGAAGCAGTTTGCTTGATACATGTGGAACACTGCGTGAACTGTCACAGACATTTCACCAGTACTGCAGAAAAGGCATATGTATCTTCTATTCTGGGTTCTTTAGGTAATCCAGCATAGTGTAAAGAAGTAAAATTAGCAGCTAATAAGTTAAACATGACTAATATCTCATCTCCTAAGGCAAATCAAGGAATGTACACAAACAGCATCAGCAATGGAGGTGAAGAAAGAAAATAGTATTCAGGATCGATCACAACAAAACTGGCCAAACTGGTGACAGTTTTTATGAGATCATTTCTTTTGTCCTGTATGAATCAAATACTAAATGGATGAAGGAATTACTTGGTAACAGTGGGGTGGTAAATCTGAGCTTCTCTTCTGAGCCCCAAGCAAGGAAAATGAAATAAGCTTCGTACAATAGTGATATAAACAGATCCATCCAGCATATGCAATTTACTGACAACAAATCAATATTCTTTGGGGATTCAGGTCTCACAAAGCTTAAGAGCAAACAAAAGATAATATTTCTCTGGAACAATTCTATACAGCAGTGCAAAAAGTCTCTATCAAGCTTTTCTTTCTAAATACAATTCATCTCCTACCTCTTCAAACTGCTGACTCTCTGCAGCTACCTTCTGATATAATCTCTGAAAGCTCCATGTATCAACAACAACAACAAAAAAAGGTGTTGTTCAGGCTTCAGAAATCTTCACATGGAATTATAGAAGCTGACATGGATACTTTAAAAATTCATGTCAGTTTTCATTTGTAAATTAATAGTTTCTGTTTGAAAGAATAACATTCAAAAATCCAAACATATAATTACATTAAATGTTAGGTTTTGCTAGATTCTGTAATAGTCAAAGGAAGAGATTTTATGCCACATGTAGATGTTAGTGTCTGGGAAAAAATCACTGTAACTGGCATTGTGTTTCATTTTCTGCCAGTGAATATGAGGAAGAACTTGGAAAATTCCCCTTATTAAGTAAAAGGGAAATGGTTCCTAGGGTTATTTGTTAAGTTTTAGAGTTCTATATTTTATAGTGAAAAATATCATAAAGTATGTTCTTAACATTAACCTGTCTGGAAATGTAAATTGTTGTAGTCGCTGTGGAAAATAGTATTGAGTTTCTCAAAAAACTAAATATAGAGCTACCATCTGAGCCTGCAAGCCCACTCCTGGGCACATATCTGGAGAAAGCTGTAATTTAAAAGAGATCTATACACCCAATGTTCATAGCTGTACTATTTACAGTAGCCAAGATGTGGAAGCAAGCTAAGTGTCTATCAATGGAGTAGTGCATAAAAATGATGCAGTACATACATACAATGAAATATTACTCAGACATTAAAAAAAAAAGAATGAAGTAATTACTTTTGTAGCAGCCTGGGTGGACCTAGAGATTATCATCCTAAGTGCTGTAAGTCAAACAAAGACAAATGTCATATGATATCACTTAGATGTGGAATCTAAAATATAACACAAATGAACTTATCTATGAAACAGAAACAGACTCACAAGACATATAGAACAGACTTATGGATGCCAAAGAGGTGGGCACTGGAAGAAGGATGGAGTGGGAGTTTGGGATTAGCAGATGCAAACTAATATATACAGCATGGATAAACAACAAAGTCCTACTATATACCCTAGAATCTATATTTAGTGTCTTGTGATAAACTGTAATNTTATCTATGAAACAGAAACAGACTCACAAGACATATAGAACAGACTTATGGATGCCAAAGAGGTGGGCACTGGAAGAAGGATGGAGTGGGAGTTTGGGATTAGCAGATGCAAACTAATATATACAGCATGGATAAACAACAAAGTCCTACTATATACCCTAGAATCTATATTTAGTGTCTTGTGATAAACTGTAATAGAAAAGAATATGAGAAAGAATATATATATAATTGAATATATGAATATATGTAACCAAATATATATATATATATATATAACTGAATCACTTTGCATTACAGCAAAAATTAACACATTGTGAACCAACTATACTTCAATAAAATACATTAAAAAAAATCAGCCTGTCTAGAAGTTCTCAGAAAGACTCATATTTATTTTAAAATTTCCCTAAAGAAAAATAACCTCAAACATTACTGTGAATTTTTGCACTAGCTATATGAGGGAGAGGGTATACCAGTTCTCCAGTCCTATAAATAAATAAAAGACACCTTCTGGGGTGGGGGAAAACTAAATGGAATTTTATTAAGGTTAATTGGAAATTTCTTTGCAACTGATCGTACCATATGCCATGGCACTCTGTTATAATACACCGTGTACCTTACAAAAGCAATGAAGGACATTTTCTGCTAATAAAAGAGAAAAAAGCTTTTTGGATCAAAAATTTCATAGCTAGAGACTGAAATGATACAGATTTAACAGAAAGTTACATTGACAGCTGGGGTTATGGTATAAAAAAACATTAGAGCACCCAATAAAATGAAGTCAAATGAACATGAAAACTCAAAATATATACCTTGAGGCAAAGGGAAGAAAGGGTTTTCATAAGAAAGAAAAGTAGTAAACTTGCCTGTCCTCAAGCAAAGAAACTCTGAGAATAAAGGTGTAGAGAAAAAAAATCTATTTATAGATAACCTTGAAAGAGAGGACTCTAGTTCTCTCTTCTCAACAGACACTGTTTTCTCAAATATTTTAAAATGGGCAGAGCTCTCCTGACTGCTTCACAACTCAGATCACAGGCCATGGGAGGCAATGTCAGTGTAATCTCCAATCTGTGTTCCTAGGTTCCTGTGTCACCCTCTCCTCCCATCCACACCTGAGCTTCCAGCTCTGATTCTCCCACCTCATGCTCTAGGTTTGAGCATTTGCCTGTGGCTCCATTTAATCTGATGACTCTGCAAGTCCATTCTGCCTCCCCTTTCCTTTCCTGCATACATATTAGTCTCCCAACACCAGGAACTCTGGCTTTTATCAAGGAGAAATGTTCTTCTCCAACAATTAGTATTGAGGAACTCTACCTGTAACCTATGAAGCCTCAGGTCTCAAAAGGGATTCACACCCTAAAGAACATGTTCACAATTAACACTTTTCAACAGGTACAAGTCTTGTAAACATGGGGTGCCATTTTGACAAATTGATGCAACAGGATACTTACTGGGAACCACATTGATAGTCCAGGAATCAATAGGGTAAATGAAAGCATCAGGCTTAGAAATGAATAGAAACGAAGACTCACACCCAGGACTAGAAAACAGACATGGCAGAAAGATTTTATAGCAAGAAAGTCTAGTTAGCACGTAACCCTTGGTGTAGATTGTATATTTTTCAATCTATTTATTCTCCAGTTTAAGATCAATGTTCCACAGAAGGAGGGTCTTTATTGCCTGGCTTAAGGGATTTGATCTTTTTTATTTTTTTCACTGTTTTAAAAATGGAAGCTTAATTGATTTACAATGGTGTGTTACTTTCACGTATACAGCATGCTGATTCAGTTTTTTTTATATACATACACATATATATATACACACAAATATGTGTAAATGTATGTGTGTGTATATATATATACACACTAGATCCTTTTTTATTATAGGTTATCACAAGATATTAAGCATAGTTCTCTGTGCTATACAATAGGTCCTGGTTGATTATCTATTTTATATATGGTAGTGTGTATATGTTAATCCCAAACTCCTAACTTATCCTTCCCTTCACTTTCCCTTTGGTAACCATATGTTTATTTTCTACATGTACAAGTCTATTTCTGTATTTTAAATAAGATCATGTGTATCATTTTTTTAATTCCACATAAAAGTGATATCATATAATACTTGAATTTCTCTGACTTATATCATTTAGTATGATAATCTCTAGGTACATCCATGTTTTTGTAAATGGCATTATTTTATTCATTTTGAGACCCAGGTTCGATCCCTGGGTTGGGAAGATCCCCTGGAGAAGGAAATGGCAATCCACTCCAGGACTATTGCCTGGAAAATCCCATGGACAGAAGAGCCTAGTAGGCTACAGTCCATGGGGTCTCAAAGAGTCGGACATGACTGAGCGACTTCACTTCACTTCAATATTCCATTATAGATACATCATATCTTTTTTACAAGACTTGTATATTTTTATATAGTGCCGTATAACCATGTCCAAAGAGGAAAACAAAAATCCACGAAATGAAGTGGCAATATCACTTAGAAAGAAGAAAATAAAAGATTAGCCAATACTACTAATAAATTATATTTCCCAAGAGAATAGTGGCCTGTTCAGAGACTGTGTCTAATACAAATATCCTAAAATCAAATTAGTGAAGTATTTCTTCTATGTTAGATATAGAGTTCTAGTAAGATTTCAGAACCCCTTTAAATCCCCAAACTTACGCTAAATACCAGTTAATCAAAACCCTAAAATCTTATACCTGGAACAGGGATTCTCATTATAGATGTAAAGACTTTTAGGACTTCCCATGTGGTGCAGCGTGCCAATGCAGGAGACACAGGAGATGTGGATTCGATAGCTGGGTCAGGAAGATCCCCTGGAGAAGTAAATGAAACCCATTCCAGTACTCTTTCCTGGAAAACCCCTTGGACAGAAGAGCCTGGTGGGCTACAGTCCACTGTTGTCACAAAGAGTCAGATAGGACAAGCACACATGATAATTTTTTAAACTCATATCAGTTCAGGTCAGTCGCTCAGTCGTGTCCGACTCCTTGCGAACCCATGAATCGCAGCACGCCAGGCCTCCCTGTTCACCACCATCTCTCAGAGTTCACTCAGACTCATATCCATCGAGTCAGTGATGCCATCCAGCCATCTCATCCTCAGTCGTCCCCTTCTCCTCCTGCCCCCAAATCCCTCCCAGCATCAGAGTCTTTTCCAATGAGTCAACTCTTCACATGAGGTGGCCAAAG
>SJYX01022617.1:35051-97786 GCA_006410675.1 Oreotragus oreotragus
GAAAGAAGAAAGTCAAAAAGCCTGGCTTAAAATCCAGCATTCAAAAAACTATGATCATGGTATCCTGTCCCATCACTTCACGGAAAATAGATAGGAAACAATAGAAACAGTGGTAGACTATGTTTTGGGGGCTCTAAAATCACTGCAGATGGTGACTGCAGCCATGAAGTTAAAAGACACTCCTTGGAAGAAAAACTATGACAAACCTAGACAACATATTAAAAAGCAGAGACATTACTTTGCCAACAAAGGTCCATCCAGTCAAAGCTATGGTTTTTCCAGTAGTCACATATAGATGTGAGAGTTGGATTATAAAGAAAGCTGAGTGCTGTAAAAGTGGTGCTTTTGAACTGTGGTGTTGGAGAAGACTCTTGAGAGTCCCTTGAACTGCAAAGAGATCCAAGCAGTCAATCCTAAAGAAAATTAGTTCTGAATATTCATTGGAAGGACTGATGCTGAAGATGAAGCTCCAATTCTCTGGCCGCCTTATGCAAAGAACTGACTCATCGGAAAAGACCCTAATGCTGGGAAAGAGTGAAGGCAGGAGGAGAAGGGGATGACAGAGGATGAGATAGTTGGATGGCATCACCCACTCAATGGACATGAGTTTGAGCAAGCTCTGGGAGTTGTTGATGATCACAGAGCCTGGCATGCTACAGTCCATGGAGTCACAAAGAGTCAGGCATGGCTGAGCAACTGACTGAATCTGCAGACAGAGGAAGCTCAGAGACTACCATCAGGATAAAAGTCTAGAGATACATGGTTTTCCAAGTAGAGAAAATAGAAGATAAAAATAAATTCTCAAAAACACCAGCAGGGAATAGGGACAGATATATTTTGCATGGTACTGCTACTGCTAAGTCACTTCAGTCATGTCCAACTCTGTGCGACCCCGTAGATGGCAGCCCACCAGGCTCCCCCGTCCCTGGGATTCTCCAGGCAAGAACACTGGAGTGGATTGCCATTTCCTTCTCCAATGCATGAAAGTGAAAAGTGAAAGTGAAGTCGCTCAGTCGTGTCCGACTCTTTGCGACCACATGAACTGCAGCCCACCAGGCTCCTCTGCCCATGGGATTTTCCAGGCAAGAGTACTGGAGTGGGGTGCCATTGCCTTCTCTGATATTTTGCAGATAGATGACCAAATATGAGAATTTCATTTAACTTTTTTCATAGAAATCAGGCAAGCAAAAAGAAAGCAGAGTGAAATATTTAAAGTTCTTAGAGAGAGAGAAACAGCAACAACAACCCAGAATTCTGTATCCAATGTAATTATTCTTTTTTTTTCTAATTTTTTAATATAAATTTATTTTATTTTTAAATATAAATTTATTTTTAGGGGGGGTTCAGGATGGGGAACATGTGTAATTATTCTTAATTAGCCTTTAAAAGTGAAGAGGAAATAAAGGCTTTCTCTGGCCAAAACAAATAAACAAAACCAAAAAAAAATTGAGGGAATTTGCTGCCAGTAGACCTGTCTTGCAAAAAATGTAGAAAGAAATTCCTCAGAGAAAAGGAAAATTGTATAAATCAAAAACTTGGATCAACATAAAGAAAGGAAAAAAAATCTGAGAAGGAATAAACAAAGATAAAATAAAAGCTTTCATTTTTTTCAATCCTAATTGAACCAACAGACAGTAACAATGTTGTTATATATGTATAAGCAAAATTTGTGCTTATGCATAAGCAAAATGAGTGACAGCAATGATGTGAGGGATGGAAGGAGGAATCAATATTGTTATTATAAGATATTCACAGAATTTGTGACACAGTACAGTGTTATTTCAAAAGGGACTTGGAAGATGGATCAAAAGAAATACTGTTGTCAGAGAGTGTTTTATGTTTTCCTCTTTAAGAGCTTCATATTGTCCAGTCTCATATTTAGACCTTTAGTCCATTTTGAGCTTATTTTTGTATGTGGTATTAAAGAATACTGTCATTTCATTCTTTTACAGGTAGCTGTACAGTTTTCTCAGAACCATTTGTTGAAGAGACTGTCTTTCCACCATTGAAAGCAGACTTAGACTTGTATATTGCAAACTCTAGGGTGATCACTAATTTTTTTTAAAGTAACTCATATGCTAAGAAAGAAAAGAAAACTGAATTATTTAAAATGCTTAATAAAATCACAAAAAAATAAGTGACAGGCAAAAATAGAATTACAGATCAATGACAAGAAATTATAGAGAACAATATTATATCTGGCAGATTTTAACATAACAACAATCACTATGAACTACTCAATGGTTATTTTTTCCCCATTTTTAAAAACCTTTCTTTATTTCCTGGGATGAATACATAAATCAGTGGCTGAGGGGGCAAGGCGTGAGTACAAAACAGAAATGGGCAGCATATAGCTAGCTGGAGAGGCTGTGAAGGGCCCACCCCTATGGGACAACCCCCTCTCCTGGGCAGGAGCCAAAGATCAATAAAAGCCATGATGAGGCTATCAACTTTAAAAGATTGTAAGAGTATATTTAAAAGCAAGATCCAACTATACATTGTCTATAAGAAATCACCTTCAAATATATTAACACATAAATATTAAAAGCAAATGGATACAGAAAGATAAATAATGCAAATACCAATCAGAAGAAAGCAGGAGTAGCTGTATTAACTTCTGATAGAACAGACTTCAGACCAAGGAAATGTATTTGGGTAAAGAGTGGCATTGCATAATGATAAAAGGATCAATTTGTCAAGAAGGCATAATGATCCTTAGCATGTATATGCATCACAACAGAGCATCAAAATACATGAAATGAAGACAGAATTGCAAGTTGAAATCGAAGTATCCATTACTATAGTTGGAAACTTTAACATTCCTCTTTATCAGATATGAATAGATCCATTTGGATAAAAGGCAGAAAATTAGTAAGTATATAGAACATTGAAATTAATTGATTGCATAAATATTCATTTGGACTTATATCCAATCAGCTATATATAAGGGATAACTATAGACTGGTTCACTCAGCAATAGCAGAAAGCACATTAATCTCAGGCTTACATGGAACATTAACTGGGTGNCCTCTTTATCAGATATGAATAGATCCATTTGGATAAAAGGCAGAAAATTAGTAAGTATATAGAACATTGAAATTAATTGATTGCATAAATATTCATTTGGACTTATATCCAATCAGCTATATATAAGGGATAACTATAGACTGGTTCACTCAGCAATAGCAGAAAGCACATTAATCTCAGGCTTACATGGAACATTAACTGGGTAAGACCACATTCTGGGCCATAAAATTACCTTAGCAAACTTAAAAGAATTGAAATCACACAATGTCTACTCTCAGTCAACAATGGAATTAAGATAAAATGAGCAACAGAACAATACCTGGAAAATCTCAAAGCAATTGGATATTAACATGCTTCTAAAAACATATGTATGAAAGAAGAAATCTCAGGAGAAATAAATATTTTGGACTAAATGAATATAAAAACATAATTTATCAAATCAACTGGATGCAGCAAAAGCAGTGCTAAAAGGCCTAGCTAATACAATAAAACAAGAAAAAGAGCAAAAGGTATATAGCTTGGGAAGAAAGAGAAAACTGTCTTCATTTGCAGATGGCATGACCATCTACATAGAAAATCCAAAAGAATTAACAACAAAAGAATTTTCTGGAGGTAAGAAGCCAGTGTAGCAGGATTATAGGATTCAGTGTTAATACAGAAAAGTCAATAAAATTTTTATATACCAGTAATAAACATGTGGAAAATGAAATTAAAACAGTGTTATATGCATTAACACCCTCAAAGATAAAATGTTTAGCTGTAAATGTATCAAAGTATGTAAAGATTTATGTGAGGAAACTTCTAGAACTCTGATGAATGCAGACAAAGGAAAATTAAATAAGTAGAGAGATATCACAAATTCTGGAATAGAAAGAATCAGTATTTTTAAGATTTCAGTTCATACCAAAATGATCTATAGATTCAATGTAATTCCCATGTAATCCCTATCAAAATCCCAGCAAGATGCTCTGTGAATATCAACAAACTATTTCTAAAGTTTACACAGAGGGAAGTGACCAAGATGACATAGTAGGAAGTCTCTTGGGCTTCCCTGGTGGCTCAGCTGATAAAGATCGATCTGCAATGTGGGAGACCTGGGTTTGATCCCTGGGTTGGAAAGATCCCCTAGAGAAGGGAATAGCTACTCTCTCCAATATTCTGGCCTGGAGAATTCCATGGACTGTATAGTCCATGAGGTTGCAAAGAGTTGGACACAACTGAGTGACTCACCTTCACTTTTTCTCTAGTTTGTTAGCATCAGGGACTCACCTGTCCACCAGCCAGTCAACAGCAGTTCTAGGAGCCCAAGATCAAACACTTATCTATATGGAATCACAGCACAATTTATGTGCCCATGGGCACCCAGCTGCAGGTCTCCCTGAATGTATAGTCCATGAGGTTGCAAAGAGTTGGACACAACTGAGTGACTCACCTTCACTTTTTCTCTAGTTTGTTAGCATCAGGGACTCACCTGTCCACCAGCCAGTCAACAGCAGTTCTAGGAGCCCAAGATCAAACACTTATCTATATGGAATCACAGCACAATTTATGTGCCCATGGGCACCCAGCTGCAGGTCTCCCTGAAGCCCCTCCCACCACCGACACTCCTTCTCCACCAGTTGCCTCAAGATTAGGCCCACACACCAGCTAGCTTAGGATCCAGTCCCACTCACCAGTAGTCCAATGCCAGTTTCAGGATTTCCCAGGCTCTGTCCCCATCAAGCAGATTNCCAGCTGCAGGTCTCCCTGAAGCCCCTCCCACCACCAACATTCCTTCTCCACCAGTTGCCTCAAGATTAGGCCCACACACCAGCTAGCTTAGGACCCAGTCCCACTCACCAGTAGTCCAATGCCAGTTTCAGGATTTCCCAGGCTCTGTCCCCATCAAGCAGATTGACACCAGTCCTGGGATTATTGTCCCCAGGACAGCAACCCTGGGATGCAGCCACACACACCACCAGGCCAGTGACAGACCCAGGACTCTGTAGGCCTTGCAGCCAGCTTTGTTAGAACATGTCCCACCCATCAGCAACTGGCAGCCGTCTCATGACACAGAGCCTGGCAACTGACTAACTCGGGGATCAGTCCTACCTACCAGCATACACATTGCAGTCAGCCCCAGCACAACAGAAGGGCCTACTCAGCCTGCATAGGGGACACCCCTAGAGCACATAGCTCTGGGGACCAGAGGGGAGTATGCTGCTGGGCCCCATAGATCATCTTCTACATAAGTTAACTTTTCCAAGATCAGGAACTGTAAGTGACCTACATATCATATGCAAATAGAAAGAATAAGGCAAAATCAATGAAGGAAAAAGATACGACTCCAGAAGAAGGACTAAGCAAAGTGGATCTGAACAGTCTACCCCATAAAGAAGTTCAAGGTAATGATCATAAAGATGTTCAATAAGTTCAGAATTTTGGATGAACATAATGAGAAATTTAACAAAGAGTTAAACGATATCAAGGAGAACCAAGCAGAGCTGAAGTATACACAAAATACAAAAAAAGGAATCAATACTAGATTAGAAGACACAGAGGAACAGATCAACAATCTAAAAGACGGAATAGTGGAAATCACTGAAGCCAAACAGAAGAGAAAAATGAAATTAAAACAATGAAGACAGTTTAAGAGACTTTTGTGACATTAAACATACTAACATTTGCAATATAGGATCTCAGAAGAAAAGAAAGAGAAAGGAGAGAGAATTTTTTGAAGACACAATAGTAGAAAATTTCCCTAACCTGGAAAACAAAACAGATAACCAAGTCTGGGAAGCACAAAGGAGTCCTAAATAAGATTGACCCAAAGAAGTCCACACCAAGACCTATTGCAATTAAAATGGAAAAAAAAAAAAAGAGAGAAAATCTTTAAAATAGCTGGTTACATACAAGGAAACTCCCATAAGGTTACCAGCTGACTTTTCAACAGAAACTCTGCAAATATTTTTGTAGAGAAACAAAAACTGAAAGAGAGCAGCACCACTAAACTGGCTTTTCAAGAATGTTGAAGGGACTTCTCTAAGTGGAAATTTCCAGAGCTAGAAATATGAAACTTACCAAGTGAAACAATCAATCTCATTAGTAAGCCACATATAAAGTAAAGGAAGTGGATTAACCACTTACAAAGCTAATAGGAAGGTTAAAAGACAAAAGTAATTTAAAAAAAATCTATATCCACAATAAGTAGTTAAGGGATAAAAAAAAACAAAAATATTTAAAATATGATTTCAGTAATATTAAATGTGAGCAAGGTGATCTCATGGGGACAGCAGTGAGTGACCCTGAAGCAAGATCTTAGCTCTTTTCCCAGGAGTTGAACCTGGGTAGCCTGGGTGAAAACCAGGAAACCTAGTTGTTAGACCACAAGTGGCTAGCGGCCAGAAGAAAAGTTCCCCTAGCTCATCCCCTGTTTGGAAGCAAGAATGTTTCAAGGAGTCAAAAACAGGTACGTTTGTTATTAGAAATACAGCATGACAAGTGAGAGAGCACACAGCAAAACAGTTTAGTTAAGTCAGCAGCATGGCCGAGGGTTCAACGTGGCAGAGCAGAAGGACATGAGCTCATCTCCTCCTACTACAGCAACAAAATCACAACTAGCTGTTGAAAAACCATTGACAGGAGAATGCTGGAACCCACCAAGTAAAGATACTTCACATCCAAAGACAAAGAAGCCACAGCAAGATGGTAGGAGGGGCACAATTATGATAAAATCAAATCCCATACCCACCAGCCGTGTGACCCACAAACTGGATAACAATAATACCAAAGAAGTTCTACTTTTGTGAAGGCTCCAAACTCCATTTCAGGCTTCCTAGCCTGTGGATCCAACAAAGGGACTGGAAATCTCTACCAAATCTGACCTTGAAGGCCAATGGGATTTGATTACAGGACTGAGGGAAACAGAGACTCCAGTCTTGAAGGGCACAAACAAAATCTTGTGCCCTCCAAGATCCAGAGGAAAGGAGCACTAACCCCGCAGACTGAATCAAAACTACCCATTAGTGTTGGAGGATCTCCTGTGGAGGCATGGGTCAGCAGGGGCTCACCACAAAGATGAGGGTACTGGCAGCAGAAGTCTTGGAAGGACCCATTTGGTGTAAGCCCTCTTGGAGGTACCATTAACCTTGCCACAGAGCCCATAGACCCCAGGGCCAGGTCACCTCAGGCCTAACAGCTACCAGGGAGGAGTTGCAAAACCACCCATCAGCAGATAATTGGATTAAAGCTTTACTAAGCAAGGCCCTCAGCTTCCCTTGTAGCTCAGTCCATAAAGAATCTGCCTGCAGTGCAGGAGACCTGGGTTTGATCTCTGGGTTGGGAAGATCCACTGGAGAAGGAAATGGCAACCCAATCCAGTATCCTTTCCTGGAAAATCTCATGGACAGAGGAAGCTGGTGGAATATGGTCCATGGGGTCACAAAGAGATGGGCATGACTGAGAGACTAACACTTACTTTCTTAAGCAAGGCCCTGCCCACCAGAGTAAGACCTGATTTGTCCCAATAGTGGGCCCTCCCATCAAGAAGGCTACCCAAGCCTCTTAGGGTAGAGGGCAGACAGAAGAAGCAAGAAGAACCACAACCTCACAGCAGCTAGAACAAAAACCACATTAGAGTAAATCAAGATGAAAAAGCAGGAAGTTATGTCCCAGATGAAGGGACAAGATAAAACCCAGGAAAGTAACTAAATGAAGCTGAGATAGGCAACCTTCCAGAAAATGAATTCAGAATCATGGTAGTGAAGATGATCCAGGATCTTGAGCAAACAATGGAGAAGGTGAAAGAACTGTTTACTAAAACCTACAAGAACGAAAGAACAAACTGAGATGAATAATAATACACTGGAAGAAACCAATAGCAGAATAACTGAGGCAGAAGAATGGATAAATGACCTGGAGGACTGAATGGTGGAAATCACTGCAGCAGAAAAGAGCATAGAAAAAAGAATGAAACAAACAGACAAACAAACAAAAAAAAAGAAAACCCAAGAGACCTTTGGGATAACATTAAAAACACAAATATTTGGACCATAGAGGTCCCAGAGGAGAAGAAAGAGAGAAAAGACCTGAGAAAATAGTAGAGATAATAGCTGAAAATTTCCCTAACGTGGGAAATGAAATAGTCAACCAAATCTAGGAAGCACAGAGAGTCCCAGGCAGGATAAACCCAAGGAGGAACACATCAAGACATACAGTAATCAAAATGACAAAAATTCAAGACAATGAGAAAATATTTAAAGCAACAAGGGACAAAAGATAACAAACAAGGGAACTCGCTTCAGTCTATCAGCTGATTTCTTACATGAAATTCTACAAGCCAGAAGAGAATGGAAAGATATATTTAAAGTGATGAAAGGGTAGAACCTATAACCAAGATTTCTCTACCCGGTAAGACTCTCCTTCAGATTTGATGGAGAAATCAAAAGCTTTCCAGGCAAGCAAAAGCTAAGAGAATTCAGCATCACCAAGCCAGCTTTACAACAAATACTAATGGGACTTCTCTAGGCAGGAAACACAAGAGAAGGAAAAAAATCTACAGAAAATAAACTCAAAACAATTAAGAAAATGATAATAGGATCATACATTTCTAAAATTACCTCAAATGTAAATGGATCAAATGCACCAATCAAAAGGCATAAACTGGTTGGGGGGATAAAAACATGTGCATGCATGCACTTCCACCTACCATATCACTCTGCATGTAATTATTTTGTATTGTTAGGTTAATCATTTTCCCATTATGGCTTGCAATTATAATTATCTTTAATTTTTTATCTGGCAATTGATTGTGAAAACTGATAACCATCTTTTACTATTGTGATTATGTAATTTTACTCAATAACATTGTATAATAATTTGTCAATGGAAAATTAATAGAATTCTGTATCACCAAAACTGCCATGTAATGGAAAAATCTATAATCACATTTTAAAACCCAGCTATAGATCATAATTATCTTGGAATTTTTTTAAAGATACAAATGCCCAGATATTACTTTTTTTTCTCCAAAGCTCCCGATGTATTTCCAATGAGCAGCAATGTTTCAAAACAACTGGACAATATGTTGATCTTTTATCTAGTTTGTTTCACTTTACAGTTATTTTAAAGTGTTCACTGGGGATAAAATCCAGCTATTTACACTGTTCTTGTTGTTATTTATAAGTGAAAGTATAAATAGGGGGCTGGTTGTAAATATCCAACCTGGAGTCCATCTATCTTCTGCCTTAGGAAATATAAACAGAAGGCTTGTTGTAAATGCCTCTCCTGGAGTCCATTTATCTCCTGCCTCAGAGGAAGTAGAAAAATGCAAAAAACAATATTTTCAAACTTAAGAGATCATCAACTTAAAATAATCATATGTATATGTAAAGTATTCAGTAAAGTTGAAGATATGTTAATAAAAATTAATATACAGAAATCAGTGGTGTTTATATATACTAATAATGAATTATCATAAAGAAAGTCAAGTTGCTTAGTCGTGTCTGACTCTTTGTGACCCCATGGACTGTAGCCCACCAGGCTCCTCCGTCCATGGGATTCTCCAAGCAAGAATACTGGAGTGGATTGCCATTTCCTTCTCCAGGGCATCTTCCCAACCCAGGGATCGAACCCAGGTCTCCTGCATTGCAGGCAGACATTTTAACCTCTGAGCCACCAGGGAAGCCAAATTGTTTTGAGTTTATATTCTGTAGCTTTTTTCCCTTCTCTTGTGTTTCTTGCCTAGAGAAGTGATCCTATGGGATATAGCCCACCAGGCTCCTCTGTCCATGGGATTCTCCAGGTAAGAATACTGGAGTGGGTTACCATTTCCTCCTCCAGGGAATACTCCCAGCCCAGGAAGCCATGTCTCTTCTCTTAAGGCTGATGCTTTACCACTAGCACCACTTGGGACGCCCATAATCAATTCTGCTTCATAGTATGTATGAAAGTTTAGAGAGTAAGTCCTAAGAGTTTTCATCACACAAGAAAAGAAATTTTGTTTTTTACTCTTTTATTTTGTATTTATATAAGATGATGAAGGTCCAATGAACTTATTGCAGTAATTATTTCATGAGATATGTAAATAAAACAATTATGTTGTACACCTTAAACTTACCCAGTGCTGTATATCAGTTACGTCTCAATACAACTGGAATAAAAGTATATGAAATAGATAGGCAAAAGAGAGTGCCAATGAAATATTGAAAGAGAAGAACAAAGTTGAAGGACTGATACTGCTTGACTTCCTGATTTTCTATAAAGCTACAGTAATCAAGATAGTAGATTGCTGATGAAAATAAACATATATCCATGGAACAGAATCGAGAGCTCAGGAATAAACCTACATAAATAGAGTCAACTGACATTTGACAAAGGAGCAAAAGTAGTACAATGGATCCAAGATAGTATTTTCATCTAGTGGTTCTGGAACAACAGGACATCAACTTGCAAAACAATGACTTTAGGTTTGGGGGTGAATCTTTCAGTGCAATAATAAGGGTACAATCTAAGAAAGGAAGTATTTTAAGCTGGGCTTCATTTAAATTAGCATTTCTGCATCTGTGGGAATGGCATTGTGTTCTACTACAATGGTAGATACAGGCCAATATACATTTCTCCAAACCCATGACCTGTAGAACATCAAGACTGCATCCTAATTTTCAACTATGGTCTCTGAGAAATAATGCTATATATGTAGGTTCATCAGTTGTACCAAATTGGATCACTTGGGTGGGGGATGTTGATATCAGGAGAGGTTATGCTTGTGGGAGATGCAGAGACCTATAGAAATCTCTGAACCTTCTGATCAGTCTGGCTGTGAATCTAAAACTGCTCTAAAATAAAGTTTATGAAGATAAAGTGGTCATGAGAGAAGTCAGAAGATATATCAAAAGAATCAGAGTCTGAAGTACTTTTCTTATAAATGAAGGAATCAGAAAATGTAGATTCACAGACTCTTCCTTCTGAGGCCCCAGACCTTCCGGTGCGAGGTTCTGTCTGGTCTAGAGTTCCTACCGTGGCTGCTCTAGGATTTCCGTGCTTTTCAACTTCTCTTATTGCTTTTTAGATATTTAAAGCTACCCTGTCCCCAGTGTTTGAATTACTGAGCGTCTCCATTTTCTTTTTTTTTTTTACTTTATTTTACTTTGCAGTACTGTATTGGTTTTGGCATACATTGACATGAATCCGTCATGGGTGTACATGAACTCTCATTTTCTGAATTAATAAAAATCCAAAGGAAAATGAGAGAAAAAATCAGGAATGCTGAGAGAGGGAGAACAAAAAAATGGAATGCATGGTATTTGACACATGAAAGAAACAGAATTTTAAGAGGTCTGTCACAAGTGTAGCCAAATATGAAAAAAGCTGAAAAGTGCCTAATGGAAGTATGATGATTAAAATGCCATAAATGTGCAAGTGTGTGTGTGTTTGTATGTGTGTGTGGTGAATATAAAGCTGTGGGGTGGCAGTGAGTGCAGACACAGTAGAAGAGTGGACATAGTAGGAGCTGATGACAGATTGCACTAATCTAAATACATATATTTAACCCTGCCAGTAGACTGAACACATACAAATTGAATTATTTGACATTTTTCTGTGCCTTTAAGAATTTGAAATTTCAATAAGATGTCTCCAGTCCCTTGAGATTTGTTTACATTTTGCCTAAACATCGCTACCTTCCTGCATATTTCTATAAACCTAATAACAGTTTTCTGTTTTGCTGTAAAAATTCACTACAACTCAAGTGGCTTAAACACATGCAAAGTGTTTATAAATCTTACAATTTTATAGGTAAGAGGTCTGACACAGGTCTCACTGGGCTAAAATCAAAGTGTCACTGGTCTGGATTGCTTTTTGGAGACTCTAAGAGAGTCTGCTGGCCCTGGACTCTTGGTCTTTTCCTTGATCTGAAAAGTGACTAAAAACGCACTGAGTGTCACATCACAGCACTAAACTCCCTCCCGTTTCCTTCTTCTGTTCTTAAGGACACTTGGGATGACACTGGGCCCACCAATTAACTCAGGATAATATCTCTATCACTCAGTTGCTCTGCCATTAAAATGAATGACATCAGGTTACCGGGTAGAAACATGGATGGACCCAGAGACTGTCATACAGAATGAAGTGAGATAAGTCAGAGAAAAGCAAATATCAAATATTAACACATATATGTGGAATCTATAAAAAATGTACAGATGCTATCTATAAAGAACAAACATATGGATACCAAGGGGGACAAGGAGGTGTGGGATGAATTGGGAGACTGGGATTGACATGTATATACTACTATGTTTAAAATAGATAACCAATGAGACCCTACTGTATAGAACAGGGAACTCTACTCAGTGCTCTGTGGTGACCTAAATGGGAAGGAAATCCAAAAAAAGACAGAACATATGTATAGCTGATTCACCTTGGTGTAGAGCAGAAACTAACACAACATTGTAAGGCAACTGTACTCCAATAAAAGTTAATTTAAAAATAAATTAAAATCAACGGATTAACAACAGTAATCCCACCCAAACCATAATTCCCCTTTGCCAGGTAACAAAACCTATTCCGGGTCCTGAGGACAAGGAAGTAGAGGCATGGAGCTCATTAGTGTGCCCACCATACTCCTGTGTCCCTCTCCACCTGCTTGGGGGCTGTACCTGGTCATCCACGTCACCTCATTCAAAATCACAGCCATCTTATTAGAACTGATTCAAATGTAATACAGTATACTAACACATATATATATGGAATTTAGAAAGATGGTAATGAGGACCCTGCATGCAAGACAGCAAAAGAGACACAGATGTGTAGAGCGGACTTTTGGACTCTGAGGGAGAGGGAGAGGGAGAGGGTGGGATGATTTGGGAGAATAGCATTGAAATATGTATACTATCATGTAAGAAATGAATCGCCAGTCTATGTTCAATGCAGGATGCAGGAGGCTTGGGGCTGGTGTATGTGGATGATCCGNGCTTGGAAACCTTGAAATGGCAACTGAAATAGCTTGTACTCCTTGAGATCATAAGGGTCAGTCCCAATCTGATAGAACCGGCATCCTTATAAGAAGTGGAGGGGACAAAGAGCTTTCTATTCCACAAGTGCACAGAAGAAAGGCCATGCAAGGACAGGGTGAGAAGGTGCCCAATGCCTGTCTCTTATACACATCTAGATGTGTATAAGAGACAGGTGCGAGGGTGGGATGATTTGGGAGAAAGGCATTGAAATATGTATACTATCATGTAAGAAATGAATCGCCAGTCTATGTTCAATGCAGGATGCAGGAGGCTTGGGGCTGGTGTATGTGGATGATCCGGAGGGATGATGTGGGGTGGGAGGTGGGAGGGGGGTTCATGTTTGGGAGTTCGTGTACATCCGTGGCAGATTCATGTCAATGTATGCCAAAACCAATAGAGTACTATAAAGTAAAGTAAAATGGCAGTTCTAAAAAAAATTAACCAATTAATTAATTAATTTCAAAAAATCACAGCCAATACTTATTGAGTGCTACCTGTATGCTGACCACGTGATGGAACCACAAAAAAAACTGTGTGTGGAAGGGTGAGGAAGGGAAGAGAAATTCCCTCTGATTCCTGTATATCTGAAACCTCCCTTCTCTGCTTCATCTCAGGCATGCAGCTCACTGACACTGCCCCACCCCTATAAATTTTAGCCAAAAGAAAATATTCCTTCTTCTGGGAAAGAACCTATGGGCATACACTTTCTTCCCCATACATCCACACTCCCACTGCAGGTGTATACCACATTGTCACTGCTGCAGTGCTTATGGATATCAATCATTCCATTTTAGTGAATGATTATGTTGTTCTATAATTAGATAAAAAGTATTTTAAGTTCTGGAAGTTACTATGAATACTTTTTTAGGAATAAACTTTACTGAGGATCAGGCTTTTTTTTGGGGGGGAGGTTCTATTTCTGTTTCCAAGTAAAATTCATTATTGTTGCCGTTGCTTTGGAAGAAGTGGGATACTGTTCCCATGGCAACACATAGATATTAGAAGCCTCCTTCATTGCTCTCACCCCAAACCTTCTTTCTCATCCTCTCTTCCTCCCTTCCCTTCTTTCTATCTTCCTTCCTTCAATCAAAACATTATCAAGACACTCATACATTCAAAACCTTTTTTTACATTAGCCCACATTTCTGTAAGTACTGCGAAAATAGTACTTGCATTTTACTATAAAATTTCTTTAGGAAACAGTCTCTAGGCAAAACAAAGAGGTCTCCACATATTTTTCTGCCTCTTTAGATTGTGGTCAAGATGGTGTTTTAAATTTAAGTGCACATGAGCAAACACTGTTCCAGTTCAAAAGACCAAGGAAATAAATATTTTATGCAAGAAGATTAGATTTTTAAAATGCCTACTTATGGCCTATTACTTGAAATTTGGATTACTGAAAGAATCAAAACCAAAATCTGAATCAAGATAAAAGCTTTTACCATTCTTCCTAGCAAGAGATTGCCCTTGTAATGATATAACCAGAGTTTGAATCTTTTTCCAGTTTTTCTAAGATCAAGCATTCCACTTACACATAGACTTCTTTCCTCTAAGAATATGAATTATCACCAAAGATGCAGTTATCCATGGATCAGAAATGCTCATTGGTCCAGGGGATAAAATTTCACATCAGTTAATTAGAGATAAAGCAAGCAACAACCATTTAATATTTATTTACTTTACAAGCATAAAGGGAATTAGTGGTAATCAGAATCAACACAGGACCAACGTTAAAATGCCTCTCATTTAATTTAATATCCTAGTGTTCCTTCATTCTGTGGTATAATTAGTGACTATGACACAGCTATTTCTGGAGTCATTCAGCACTTGTCTTCCCACCAAGAAGTGGACATTTCCAGCACTTGGCTAACTGCTCGTGGCACCAGAAACCAACCTTCACTGATATGCATGTGTTGCTGCCTCATCCAGGTGTCCCACTTTCTATGACTTCTCCCTCCCACTGTCTGTCCCACAGATATCATTGCTTCTCCAATCAACATCAGGATTTGTGTCCTGAAGATTCAAAGGTAGAAATATTTGTAGATCTGACCCCTTCCTCCATCGTTGTCAAATGGGGGAGAGAATCATATACAGTGTCTTTCAAATATTGAAAGAGTATTTTAAATTTTCCCTATTAAAAAAAATACACATTTTATTTCAATCTAGTAGATGCATGCATCAGGGGGAAATGATTCATAAACAATTCTTATAATTGTTATGCATGATACACTTGGGGATTTTATCTTATAGTTTCTATCACTTTTCTCATGCTGATCTTTAAATTGTTTTTATGACTCTCTATGTTTCAAAGAAAAGTTTGAAAGATATGGTTATAAACAATTTAGGGAGACAACAAAATTCCAAAAGACAGGAACTTAGTCTTTTGTATTTTCTTTGCATCCTCGAATGCTTATCAAACTGTAACATAAGTCAGCTAACATAAACCAACATAAGCTTGCTGGATGCATAGATGGATAGATGAGTGGAGAATTGAAAGGAAGGAAAGAAGGAATAAATGTTTTCAGCAGTTCCCAACTCTTCATAAGTAATCAGGAAAAATTTTACTGGCGATGAAGTCTCAAGAAATGAAATATTAGAAGTATTCTTTCAGGAAAAAATTATTACCTAACTGTCAGTCAAAGGTCCAAAGGTATGAGGGATCAGAAATATGGGGATACAAGTAAATCAGAATAATGACTGTGTTCCTTTTCATGGCAGTGAACTCATTTGACTCCTTAGCTTTATTTGTTACCCATATACTGCTGCTGCTGCTGCTGCTAAGCTGCTTCAGTCATGTCTGACTCTGTGCGACCCTACAGACAGCAGCCCACCAGGCTCCCCCATCCCTGGGATTCTCCAGGCAGGAACACTAGAGTGGGTTGCCATTGCCTTCTCCAATGCATGAAAGTGAAAAGTGAAAGTGAAGCCGCTTAGTCGTGTCTGACTCTTAGTGACCCCATGGACTGCAGCCTACCAGGCTCCTCCGTCCATGGGATTTTCCAGGCAAGAGTACTGGAGTGGGTTGCCATTGCCTTCTCCAACTCATATACAGATGATGCCTAAATTTTATACCTTCAGCCCAAACCTTACCCTGAGCACCAAATATTTATTTTCAGTTGTCTTAAATACTCTACTTGGATATCCAGTGCACATGCCAAGCTTAACATTTTTCAAGAAAAATCCTCTGTGTACTACTCATCCCATCTTACTTTCCTCCCCTCTGACATGAATGGGATCACCATCAATACATTCAATGAACCAAAGTTGTCTTCGCTGAGAGCTTTATTGCATAATCTCTGCTAGACATTATTCAACAAATTTTTTATCTCCACCTTTAAGATCCGTTGAATCTGGTGGCATTCTCATGAGTTATCTGCTACTACTTTGTCCAAATCACAATCATCTCTTGGCCAGATGACTGCATTTGTACTTTGATCTTTTCTGCCTCTTTTTTGCAAGTACTGCCTCTCAAACAAACACACAGCGTCTAAAGAAAACCTTTTAAAGGGTAAATCTTACCTTCCTTGCGTAATACTCTGCATTAGGTTCTCATTGCACTTAGAAACAATTAAAATACTTATTCAGTCTGACAAACTCCTAATATGTAATAGTAACGGTGATTAGATTCTAAAGTCAGACTACTTGTGTAAGTAATAGATTCTGCCACTAACTATAGATTTTTCTATGTGATCTTGGGTGAGCCATTTACTTTCTCCTTCCTCAGGATCTTAATGTACAAAATAGTGACTAATAACAGCACTTTTGTTGTAGAAATAGGATTAGGAATAAATGAGTTCATTTTTTGTTTGAAATAATGTTTGGTCCATTGTGTTATATTATTCATTGTTATTATTTTTATTGCCCTTCTTGCTAATAGACTAGCTATTATTATACAGTATCTGGCTCTGTTTACTTTTAAATTTTACCCTTAAGCAATCTTCTCTATTCTCTCCCAGCTGTGTTCCAGCTACTCTGGCCTTTGCTGTTTGGTCAAACACACAGCGTCTAAAGAAAACCTTTTAAAGGGTAAATCTTACCTTCCTTGCGTAATACTCTGCATTAGCTTCTCATTGCACTTAGAAACAATTAAAATACTTATTCAGTCTGACAAACTCCTAATATGTAATAGTAACGGTGATTAGATTCTAAAGTCAGACTACTTGTGTAAGTAATAGATTCTGCCACTAACTATAGATTTTTCTATGTGATCTTGGGTGAGCCATTTACTTTCTCCTTCCTCAGGGTCTTAATGTACAAAATAGTGACTAATAACAGCACTTTTGTTGTAGAAATAGGATTAGGAATAAATGAGTTCATTTTTTGTTTGAAATAATGTTTGGTCCATTGTGTTATATTATTCATTGTTATTATTTTTATTGCCCTTCTTGCTAATAGACTAGCTATTATTATACAGTATCTGGCTCTGTTTACTTTTAAATTTTACCCTTAAGCAATCTTCTCTATTCTCTCCCAGCTGTGTTCCAGCCACTCTGGCCTTTGCTGTTTGGGGGTGGTGGGGGGGGGTCTTTACACTTTTCCTTCTCTCACCCAAGCTGTTTGTGCAAATAGATCAGTTCAAGTCATACGTAGCTCAGGCGTCTCTTCCTCTGCAAGGTGACCCCTCTCCAATTGACCTGAAGTATCCCATATTCCCTCTCCACACTTCATTTTCTCTATTCCACACCCTCTTTAATTTTCCTCAGAACATACACTATTTTATTAATTTGCTATTTTGTAAGGAATGTTTTTTTATTATACGGGTATCCTTGCCTTTGGAAATGTAAGTTTCTTTAATGAAAAACACAATAGCTACTCAGAATGTATTTGTTTAAAAGCTATGTATGTATAATAATGTGTGTATAGATATTTGACTATATATAATATTGTATATATATTCATTACAGTATATATATACTTACATATATGTATATGCATATTCAGTGTGTGTGTATGTATATATATATATAAAATTCATGAAAGAAACTTGCAAGAGTCATGATTAGACAGGTTCTATGTCTTTTAGAAAAAGATTTCATTCCATGTCATAAATCGGGTAGTACCACTAAGGAAATTAAACAATAAAAGTAAACTGATCAAAATTTCAAGTTGTAGAGAAATGTGACAGCAGAATCGAGAATGGTTTGGACTGGATAACGTTGAAGATCATTTTATCAGTGAGGAGTCTTTTGGGAAATATCCATTGAGGTAAGTGTCTAAACTGTAGAGTCAGTGGAGATAAAAATGAGAGAGAATATTCAAGAGATACTTAAGTGCAATTGATGTGTCCTGATCCTCACTTGCCAGGGAGCACAAAGGTGTGGGGCTCTGTCTGCTCACAGGAAGTAAGTTGTGTTCCCAAATAAGGCCAACACAAACCCGGAGGTTCATCAGGAGAACAAAAGGTGATTAAAATGTAATTCATTGGAACCAGTCAATTGAGAGTTTCAAGTAAGGGCCACTTGCCTTCTGAATCTCAAAGAAGAGAGCATTTCAATTAAACAGGAGCTCCTGCGTTGGCTGCCACTCCCTTCAGCCTTGTGGGTCACTGTGCTTCTGCTCGGCCCACACTGCTTCCTGTAGGAGTGAGAGGTGGGTTGAATACTCAGTTCAGTGGCTCAGTCGTTTCCGACTCTTGGCAACCCCATGAACCTCAGCACGTCAGGCCTCCCTGTCCATCATCAACTCCTGGAGTCCACCCAAACCCATGTCCATTGAGTCAGTGATGCCATCCAGCCATCTCATCCTCTGTCGTCCCCTTCTCCTCCTGCCCTCAATCTTTCCCAGCATCAGGGTCTTTACAAATGAGTCAGCTCTTCGCGTGAGGTGGCCAAAGTATTGGAGTTTCAGCCTAAGCCATCAGTCCTTCCAGTGAACACCCAGGACTGATCTAATTTAGGATAGAGTGTTTGGATCTCCTTGCAGTCCAAGGGACTCTCAAGAGTCTTCTGCAATACCACAGTTCAAAATCATCAATTCTTTGGCTCTCAGCTTTCTTTATAGTCCAACTCTCACATCCATACATGACCACTAGAAAAACCATAGCCTTGATAGGATGGACACGTGTTGACAAAGTAATGTCTCTGCTTTTTAACATCCTGTCTAGGTTGGTCATAACTTTCCTTCCAAGGAGTAAGCGTCTTTTAATTTCATGGCTGCAGTCACCATCTGCAATGATTTTGGAGCCCAGAGAAATAAAGTCTGACACTGTTTCCCCATCTATTTCCCATGAAATGATGGGATCAGATGCCATGATCTTAGTTATCTGAATGCTGAGCTTTAAGCCAACATTTTCACTCTCCTCTTACACTTTCACCAAGAGGCTTTTTAGTTCCTCTTCACTTTCTGCCATAGAGGTGATGTCATCTGCATATCTGAGGTTATTGGTATTTCTCCCGGCAATCTTGATTCCAGCTTGTGCTTCTTCCAGCCCAGCATTTCTCATGATGTACTCTGCATAGAAGTTAAATAAGCAGGGTGACAATATACAGCCTTGACATACTCCCTTTCCTATGTGTAACCAGTCTGTTGTTCCATGTCCAGTTTTAACTGTTGCTTCCTGACCTGCATACAGGTTTCTCAAGAGGCAGTCAGGTGGTCTGGTATTGTCATCTCTTCAAGAATTTTCCACAGTTTATTGTGATCCACACAGTCAAAGGCTTTGGCATAGTCAATAAAGCAGAAATAGGTGTTTTTCTGGAACTCTCTTGCTTTTTCGATGATCCGGCAGATATTGGCCATTTGATCTCTGATTCCTCTGCCTTTTCTATAACAAGCTTGAACATCTGGAAGTTCACGATTCACGTATTACTGAAGCCTGGCTTGGAGAATTTCAAGCATCACTTTACTAGCATGTGAGATGAGTACAATTGTGCATTATTTGGCATTTGAACATGTGTTTGAGCAATCTTTGGCATTGCCTTTCTTTGGGATTGGAATGAAAACTAAACTTTTCCAGTCCTGTGGCCACTGCTGAGTTTTCCAAGTTTGCTGGCATATTGAGTTCAGCACTTTCACAGCATCATCTTTCAGGTTGAGTCCATTCATTAATGTCTTTGGAACTCAAAGGCTACTGAAAAAAAAAAAATGAATGTGATACACATTGGAGTCTGGGCTTGTTTTATAGATAGGGGACACCTAATGAGAGTTGAATTGAAGGGGAAAAAAGAGGGCCAGTGAAATTAACTTAAATAAGTCAAAACACTGGTGATGTGTGTCCTGTCTCTTATTGGAACTCAAAGGCTACTGAAAAAAAAAAAATGAATGTGATACACATTGGAGTCTGGGCTTGTTTTATAGATAGGGGACACCTAATGAGAGTTGAATTGAAGGGGAAAAAAAGAGGGCCAGTGAAATTAACTTAAATAAGTCAAAACACTGGTGATGTGTGTCTTAGTGAAAGGAAGACCACAAGGTTGTAAGGAATTGTTTTCCCAGAGCAAGTGCCTTTTAATTTTATGGCTATAGTCACCATCTACAGTGATTCTGGAGCCCAAGAAAATAAAGTCTCTCACTGTTTTCATTTTTCCCATCTATTTGCCATGAAGTCATGGGACAGATGATTTTTTAAATATTGAGTTTTAAGCCAACTTTTTCACTCTCCTCTTTCACCTCCATTATGAAGCTCTTTAGTTCCTCTTCGCTTTCTGCCTTAATGGTGGTGTCATCTGCATATCTGAGGTTATTATTTCTCCCTGCAATTCTGATTCAGCTTGTGCTTCATCCAGCCCAGCAATTTTCATGATGTACTCTAAGTATAAGATAAAGAAGCAGGGTGGCAATATACAGCCTTGGCATACTCCTTTCTGAATTTGGAACCAATAGATTTTTCCATGTCTAGATCAAACTATTGCTTCTTGACCTAAATATGGGTCATTCAGGAGGCAGGTGAAGTGGTCTTGTATTTCCCATTTCTTGAAGAATTTTCCACAGTTTGTTGTGATCCACACAGTCAAAGGCTTTAGTTTAGTCAGTGAAGCAGAAGTAGATAGTTTTCTGGAATTCTCTTGCTTTTTCTATGATCCAATGAATGTTGGCGATTTGATCTCTGGTTCCCCTGCCTTTTCTAAATCTAGTTTGAACATCTGAAAGTTTCTGTTTCACATACTATTGAAGCCTAGCTTGGAGAATTTTGAGCATTAATTGCCAGCATGTGAAATGAGTGCAATTCTGTGGGTAGCTTGAACAATCTTTAGCATCACCCTTCTTTGGGATTGGAACAAAAACTGACCTTTTCCAGTCCTATGGCCACTGCTGAGTTTTCCAAATTTGCTGGCATATTGAGTGTAGCCCTTTCACAGCATCATAGATAGATAGGTAGATAGACTATATATAATACATATATATTACATATGTATAATATTCAAGATAAAATTACACACATGGTAATATTATTTACAATAGCCTATAATATAGGCTTCAATACTATTAAATGTCATTTGTATATCTTACAGTAAAAGAGGTCACCCTAAATCCAATGTCAATAAGCTTGTTGCTTAAAGCTAGAAGTCACATTTCCCCCTCTGCTCTGGTCACTAATAGTAATACTATGCTGGTCACTAATCTCACTAATTTTAACTTTCAAGGCAACTCCTCTGCAAAATTTCTTGTTTGCTTCCTCTATAGTAAAACTTGTCATTGTTCTCTATTGTGATGTTTTTATTCAAGAATACTTGATGTGTGCAATATTAAGAGAAGAATTGAGACAGTGTAAGATAACCAATCCCACAGAGTATATGAGTGTTTTAAGCTCTGTTCGTTGGTCTCAGGAGATGCTGTGAAACATCTAGGACTTTGAAACTTATATTAAAATTTTCACTTTTCTTGTTTTTATACTCAGTTTCTTTGCTGTAGTAACTTTCTTGTAATATTGTTAATGCAATGCATTAAGAATTTATAGTTTGGGGGGTTTTATTGATTTCTAGGGAAAAAAAAACCCTAATTACGGGTCATTTGAGGAAAGAGAAGAGGTTCATGAACTTCATTTTGCTGGCATATATTCAGAGATGCAGACATTTCCTGTGTAATCTCCTAATGTAGAACTGGAAAGAAAAACTGCCGGCCACCACAGGTCTCTCACCTTCCTCTGGCAATGGCCATTTTTGGAATGATCTCACTCTTAAAGAGTGGATCCTGGAAACCATCAAATGCAAAACTGGCAGAGAAGAGAAAATACATTTACACCTGATAGAACAGAGGAAGCAGTTCAGAGGCTGCTGATGCTATCTCATTCCAATGTCTAGACTCATAAAATTAGGTTCTAGTTGGCAACCACTGGGGTTATGTGAAAGTAATGGCCAAGACATCTGGAAACTTAATAGAAGTCCAGAGGCCTTTGACCAAGTGTGGATCTCTTTAACTATAAGGAAGCTACCACAACCCTTTCTAAATGATGTGTTAGGCTAACCTTTGATGTCAGAACAATCAGGACTATTTGTAGGGGCTCCCAGCCTTTTCTATACATGTGCCAACTTTCTCTACAGTCCCTCCCCCAGGTTCCCCTCATGAACACCACGGGCATACTTACCAAATCTAAAGCAAAGAAGAAGCAGGTTCATATTAGCCTCTGATCCCATTTTACACTTTGTCAACTATGGCTTCACATACACTTTTTTATTTCAGCAACTTTGAATGTGGTGTTTATATCTTATTTTTGGAATGATGAATGACCAATTCTTATATTATATAGTAAAAGAGAAAAATATCCAGGTGTACTGTTAAAAATTCTCTTCCTGCTAAAGTGATTGTGAATCACCACAATGTATAAATGCTAATTTTCAAAGGCTGAATAAATCAACTGACCTCAAAGTCCACATGTCTCAATTTCAAAACCTGTATTTGATTACCATGAATCTCAACTCTTAGCCATTCCCTTCTGTGTGAAGCAATATAACAACGTGGTATAATTTGCACTTTACATTATTTGTTATAAATTTAATTTTTAAGTATATTTTAATCTCACAATGTACTGCTAAAATATTTGTTTTTGAAAATCAATGATCTTGACTTTTGGACTCTGTGGGAGAGGGAGAAAGTGGGATGATTTGGGAGAATGGAATTGAAACATGTATAATATCATCTAAGAAACGAATCACCAGACTAGGTTGGATACAGGATACAGGATGCTTGGGGCTGGTGCACTGGGATGACCCAGAGAGATGATATGGGGAGGGAGGTGGGAGGGGGTTCAGGATTGAGAACTCACGTACACCCATGGTGGATTCAGGTTGATGTATGGCAAAACCAATACAGTATTGNAGGTTGGATACAGGATACAGGATGCTTGGGGCTGGTGCACTGGGATGACCCAGAGAGATGATATGGGGAGGGAGGTGGGAGGGGGTTCAGGATTGAGAACTCACGTACACCCATGGTGGATTCAGGTTGATGTATGGCAAAACCAATACAGTATTGTAAAGTAAAATAATAAAAATAAAAGAAAGCTGAGTGCAGAAGAATTGATGCTTTTGAACTGTGGACTGTGGTGTTGGAGAAGATTCTTGAGAGTCCCTTGGACTACAAGGAGATCCAACCAGTCCATCCTAAAGGAGATCAGTCCTGGGTGTTCATTTGGAAGGACTGATGTTGAAGTTGAAACTCCAATACTTTGGCCACCTGATGTGAAGAGCTGACTCATTGAAAAAGACCCTGATACTGAGAAAGATTGAGGGCAGGAGAAGAAGGGGATCACAGGGGATGAGATGGTTGGATGGCATCACCGACATAATGGACATGGCTTTGGATGAACTCCGGGAGTTGGTGATGGACAGGGAGGCGTGGCGTGCTGCGGTTCATGGGGTCACAAAGAGTCGGATAGACTAGGCAACTGAACTGAACTGAGCAACTTAAAACAATCAAGATGACACTGGTCACACTACTGCATGACCAGTTTCAAGATGACTGTCAGAGCTGACTGTGCTGTTTCTGCGTGTAGCCCCCTCCCTCTGTCGATAAAAGCTAGTACTCCCTGAAAAAAAAAAAAAAGAGAGAAAACCAATAATCTTTAGGAACATATGAAAAATCTTACATGCTCATCTTTATTTTAACTATTTTTGGCCTCTATATTTCTTTGTGTAGATCTGAACTTCTGTCTGGCACCGTATTTTTTGTCACTGAAGAGCTTGCTTTCACATTCCTGGTAAAGAAGATATGCTGATAATAAATTGTCTTTGCTTTTATCTCTGGAAATTTACTCTGCAAAGTCTTTATTTCTCTTTAATTTTCAAAAAGATATTTTCACTGTGCATATCTAAAATGACAGGCTTTAAACTTTTTTTTTTCCTCCAGTACTTTAAAGATTCATCTCTCTGTTTTCTGGTTTACATAGCTCCTGATGGAAAATCTGCTATGTTTATATGTATTTCTCTCTTGTAATATCACTTTTCTCTGTCTGACTTTTTATCATTTATATTTGGTAAGTTGATTTTAATATGCCTTGTATTGTATGATTTTTATTTACACTGCTTAAAATTCATTATGTTTTTGCATTAGTAGGTTTACAATTTTCATCAAATTTGGAAATCATTTATTTAGTATTTCCTCAAGTAATTTTTCCCATAGCTTTTCCTACTGGGATTCAAATTGCATTTTTATTAGATAGTTTTATATTTCCCAGAAGGTTCTGAGGCTCTGTTATTCCACTTCTGGCCTTTATTTTTCCCTGTCTTCTTCATTTTGGATTGTTTTCATTGCTGTCATCAAGTTTAAGAATATTTTCTCTTGCAATATTCAATAAGCTGTTAATTTCATCCAGTCAAATCTTTATTTCAAACAATAACTTTCAACTCAAAAATTCTGTTTCATATGTGTGTTTATATATATATATATTTCACTATTTTTCTCACTGCTTGTTTTATCCTGTAGGTCTTTGAGCATGTTGAGTATATTAACAACTGCTTTAATATTCTTCACCACAAATTATATGATTTCTATGTCTGTTTCTATAGATTGAATGTTTTCTCATAATTATGGGTCACATTTTTCTTCCTCTTTGACAATCTAGTAGTGTTTGAATTGCAAGCTTGATTTTGTAAATGTTATACTACTGAGTGCTAGATTTTGTTTATTGTTTTAAACAGTTTTGGACTTTGCTCACTCAGGCAATAAAGTGTCTTACAGATTTGTTTTTGTCTCTTAGAAGTTTGCTTTTAGTTGTTGCTGTTCCTTTTAATTAGACTATTTATTTTACTTAGATTTAATGTAAGATCTGATATTGTTGGGATTGTATTCCACATGTTGGTATTCATTTTATCTTTGAACCTTTTTCTACAATGTTTTCTAAAAGGCAGACTTCCAATTTTCTTTTTGACTTGTTTAGCCTCAATAAGGCAGGTCTTTTGAGTGTCTGTGCTGAAGGCTCCGTATATCCAAAATGCCTTTCCACGCTGGCTGGCGGAAAGAGGATTGGTTCTTGGTCGTGTGAGATCTCAGAACACTTTTCTCTTTGATGGTCTCTGGTAACTGTTCTCTCCCGGGAACCGTTTTATCAGGTTGAACTGTACACATGTGTAGGTTGATATTCACAAACTCAGCAGAACTTTCTATGTGGATTTCTGGAAGTCTCTCTGTTAGTAGCTTTCTCTTTTTGATACAGTCAGTGTCGGTGTTTGTGGCTCAGTCATGTCAGACTCTGTGACCCCATGAACTGTAGCCTGCTAGGCTCCTCTGTCCATGGAATTCTCCAGTCAAGAGTACTGGAGTGGGCTGCCATTTCCTTCTCCAAGGGATCTTCCCAACCCAGGGATTGAACCTGGATCTCCTTCATTGCAGGCAGGTTCTTAACCATCTGAGCCACCAAGGATTCTTGATACTCTGCCCCACAAATTCTGTTTCAACCTCCCTGAATTCTGATCTATGTTTCACACAGTTCATGAGAAGAGTGAGCTCTTCTCGGATTCCCTTGTCTGTGTCAGTACAAAAATTGCCTCCAGCCAGGAACCGAGGGCAGTTTTAAGACTTAACTCATTTGTTTCCCGTCTCTGAAGGATCACATACCTGTGCTGACTATAGTCTCATCTCTGCATGCCAGTATTCCACATTTTGTCCAGTTTTCTATTTGTTGACAGTGGGAGGGTGATTCCAGCTTTTATTGCTCCCTCATGACTGGAATTCATCCTGTATCATTTCCAGCACATGCGGTGAGGTGTATGGTAAAGCACACAGATTCTGGAGGAAAATGTATAAGATTCAGTGTCAATAGACAAGGCACTAAGCCCTGAGCTGCAACAAGCTTCCTGTGCCTCTGTTTATTCATTTGCAGAATAAGGGTGGTAACAGTGGTATCTACCAATAGTTGGGTTATTATGATTTAACAAGCTAATAAATACCAAACTCTTAAAAGAGTGGATGCCTGTAGTGAGTGTTATTGCTGTTTTTTCATACATTCCTTGACCTAGATTCCCAGAGTGATTGTGTTTCTTACATTAAAGAGGATTAAATCTGTAAAAATTTACAATTAAACTTTTTACTGCAGTTATGCCTGGAGGAGAACTAGAAGAAATTTGGAGAGTGATCAAAGAGAGCTTTCACATTTATCTGTAATGTTTTGATTATTCATGAGACTATATTTTTGTGTTAATTTTATAATGACATGCTTTAAAAACAGAAAAAGCAACCACACTTCTTTATAGTAGATACTGCTATCTGACTACCAAATTCCAGGTTTTTATATTCCTTTATGTTCGCACATCTAGATTTTATTTCCCAGTCTATTCTGTCATTTGATGTAGCCATATGACTAAGTTCCAGCCAATGAATTTTTACTGAAAGTATCAAACTCCACTTCCAGGCACAGCAGATAAAAATTACTCACTTGTGATCTTTTATGACCATGATCTTTTCAAAGTTTGACAGTTGGTAGGATGATGACCCTCAGAGTGACCTTGGATGTGGTATGGGAAATATGATTGATTATCTCCAGTCTGAATTCCTTGAAGGAGGGCCATTTGGACAACTTGTCACAAATATTAATTGAACTTTTATGCAAACAGTTGACAAGCTAGGAAGAGGGTTGCTGGCCATCTGACCACAAAACTGTGTTCTTTAAATAACTCTATTTATTTACCTAAAACAACCAAACAAAATCAGAAAGTTTATAAGAAAGCAGAGTTGGCTCAAGTAAAAGGATTATTATCTAAAATTAGATCAGAAAGGGTTACTTAGTATGGTCAATATTTCTGGAAGATTCTAAATATAAGCATTATGTATGATATTGTCTTTCTCTACTTTTCTTTACTAAGTAAGACAATATAGAACCAATAAGAACTTACTGTATAGCACTGGGAACTCTACTCAATACTCTGTAATGTCCTATATGGGAAAAGAAACTAAAAATGAGTGGATATATATATGTATAACTGACTCACTTTTTTCTACACCTGAAAATAACACAACATTTTAAATCAACTATACTCCAATAAAAATTAATTTTAAAAATTTCTGGAAGTGTGTAAAAGTCCTGGACTAATCAAGAAAGTTGCAGAGACAAGTCTTGTACGGGATGGTCTCTATGACCAAAGATTCAAGTCATTCACACTTGAAGCATTAATTTCCAAAGTGCAAGTTTAATAGGTTATCTGCATTTTTACATGGAGTCTGTTAAAAGAAATTAATTTTTAACTGGCATGATAGGTAGCAAAGAGAGTGTTGCTCAGTTCCTATGCTCCCTGCACTAACTTTTCAGATAAAACACATCTTAGAGAGGCAAAAAGGACCCAGGCTTTGAATAGAGTCACAACCAAGTCTCATACAGTAAATCTGCCTGCAATGTGGGAGACTCAGGTTCTATCCTTGGGTTGGGAAAAACCCCCAGAGAAAGTAATGGTAACCCACTCCAGTATTCTTGTTTGGAAAATTCCATGGACAGAGGAGCCTGGCAGGCTGCCATTCATGGGGTCACAGAGAGTCAGACACAACTGAATGATTGAGCAACTAACACAACAATTACCCAAGCATCTCTCACCTTTCAGTTTATCACAACCTTCCTTGCCATCATTCTCTCATTCGAAAAAGAGAAGCTAATAAAAGATCCCTCAGTTTGAAGATAAACAAAAGATATTCCTACACTTTCAACACCCTTCTAAGCTGGTACTTCACAGGATACTGGCAGGTCAAGATGTCCTTGTGGAGAAGAAACCTGTATTGATAACTTATGCATTATTCCAAATGATCTGTAATTTTGGAAACGCTTGCTATCCCCTCACAGAGCATGCAGTAGACTTGCCAATATATTTCCTTTACCATATATGATCAAAATTATTGCTTTATCTCAAAGATGTATATATTCCTTAAGGATAGAGAGGCTTAAGACAATGTTTGGTGACTGAAGATGGGAAGGAATCCCGCAAAAGTTATGGCCCTATTTGGTAAACCTTGCTAATGAAGAATTCATTTGAAACAAAAATAATTGTATTTTGTCCTGACCTTAGATGTACTGCTTCAGCCATATTGTGCACACTCTGAAAACAAGACCAATCTTTGTTCTAATGTTCTTGAGCCTCTTGATATTTGGCAAAATGTCAAGGACATCAAAAGCATTCATATAACCTTTACGTTGTTGCTTTTTATTTCCTCACATGCAGATTTCACTGAAAATGAAATATTTTGAGGATTACTCTTGTTGTCCCTCTTTATGTATAAACCTTGGGTCCTTAAATTCAGCAATGCTCAAAGGATTGCATGCTAAAACTCCCTCACTGCTTCAAAATTTCAATTGTATAGATTTTTCATTTTATTGTTTGACACAGTTCAATAATCACAACATAAGCATGTCCTTTACTAGAACAACAAAATGTCTCTGTTTAACCCAAAAGAATTTCTGTTTTAGAAATAAATAGGAAGACCAGAACATAAATAAGGGAGATTTAAAACTGTGTTAAAAATCAAGATTGCTCTTCATTTATCTTACTCAAATAATTCATTTCCCTATTGGATTCTTACAATCAATTCATTGACACCACAGTAACATAAGATGAACATCTAAACACAGAATACCATAAAATTTATGAGAATGCAAAGTGGAATTAAATAATGGATTTAAAACATTCAAAGGAGAATGATCATAGGGGAAATTAAGAGAGGCAAAATAAGAAGTATGTTATCTTTATTTGATTTTATAGCTTTAAAAATGGACATGTTTGTTCCAAATGCAATATTTAATTTCCCAAGTATTTTAAAATTTTATCAAGGTCAGATGAATCAACATATTAAGAAGACATATCCACTGCAGGACTGGTAATTGTTATTCCTTCAAGAAGAAATGTGTGAACTTAAAAATCAAAACTTAATTCATGCAAAAATTGCTAAAAATCACCCCATAATATTCCTCATGTGACATTGTAATACATGCTCAAATCATGCTATTTGCAGGACATTTATTAGACCAACATCAATGGAAATTTACAAAGATTGAGTATTTCCAATTTAAGGATTTCCTCATCATCTACTTAACAAGCTCCCTTTTATAAAATGAATCTGGAGTTTGATTCTGACTTTGGACTCATATACCTAGCCATCCCTGAAAAAAAATTAAAGCCATTTATATTTAAAATTAATTAGGGAATGGGTTGATTTACCCTGTCATTTATTTATCAGTTTGTGAACTTTGGTGTTTATGCATGATTAACAGCTATGAAAAAAACAGTCACGTGCTGACAAATGAAAATAATTGTTCTGTAGATCAATAATTTATGTTGAACTTAAAATTGTAGTAGAAGGCCATAACATACACATGGAATCTATTCTCAATGTCAGTGTTTGCTTTTACATGAAAAATGGATACCCATAATTTAAATTAAAAGACCAAAAAGATGATTTTGGTCTTCCAAATATGCACCTGCATACAATATTTTGTATAAAATTTACTTTATCATTGGCTTCATAGAATTAACTTAAACCTCCTCTTGGCAATTTGGATTGATTTTGGTAAGCTCCTTTCCCACTGTGTGCAGCCTTAGTGAGCATGGGAAATTGCTTTGATGGTTCCAAAATCTTAAAGCTCCCCCTTTCTATACCCTTTGTCATATGACTTAGCAGTTACTCTCCCAGAAGCAATGCAGTGTATTTTACCCCTACTTTAATTATGCATGTCCTCCAGGATGGAGTGGCAATGAAAGTGTGTAACTTCTCAGTGATGGCTCAAGACACATTGAGTTTTGCTCTCTGTTTTCCTTGTATTTCTGTCTTTGCCACCATGACTATTCCAGATGGATAGAAGAGAGATGTACAGAGCAGAGACATGTAAAGCTGAGGTCATCTTAGTTCATCCATCTACCAGGAGAAGCTGCACACATGAGCAACATTAGTTAAGATTAAAAGAGCCCCCTAGTTGACCCTGCATTATCCCTGGATGCTTGTGAAATTAAAACTTGCTGCTGTATGCAAAAAGAGAGAGAGAGATGATTTTGGTCTAATATTGTTGACCACAGTTAACTTGGACTGTGTTACATTCCTTGGAGATACTATGGATTTAGTTACAGACCACAATAAAGCAAATCACCCAAAACTTTTGGCTTTCCAGTGCATATAAAAATTATGTTTACACTACACTGTAATCTATTAAGTATGCAATAGCATTATGTCTATAAAATCAATGTACACATCTTAATTAAAAATAATTTAGTGTTAAAATGCTAACCATCATTTGACACTTTATGAGTCAGAGTAGTAACATCAAATACTACTGAACACAGATCACCATAGCAAATAGAATAATAGTAAAAAAAAAAAAAAGTTTGAAATATTGTGAAAGGCACCAAAATATGACACAGACACAGGAAGTAAGTAAGCGCAGATGGAAAACTGATGCCAATAGACTTGCTTGGCTCAAGGTTGCTGTCAACCTTCTATTCATGAAAAAAGCAATATCTGAAAAGTGGAAAAAAGAAACATAACACAATGAGGTGCACTTGAGGAACCATCATCCCTGTTCCTGTGTGTTCCTACACATGACTTGTGTCCCATGGAGCATGAGTGTAAGTGACCTGTACCACTTCCTTTTCAAAGCTTGGAAGGAACAAGCGCTCCTTCTTCATGCTTTTTCTCTTCTTGACTGAAGGAAAATGACTTCAAAGACCTCAGGACAAGTGAGATTAGAGAAGAATCTATCTGTAAATCACTAAGTGGAGGAGAGTTGCCTGCTAACTAGGAACATGGGCTTGAGACTTACATGAGCAACAAATAAATTTCTCTTTTGTTCAAGCTGGAGAGCTCTATTGTTTTTATTCCAGTCTGAAGCTCTTTGTTAAAGCAGATAGAGTCATCCTAAGTAATCAGTCTCATCACAATAGTTGAGAACACTGAGGCATGATGTCTATTTTCTATCTGAAAAAATTGACCATCTGATTTCAGCAGAGTGAGAGACTAACACTTGCCATCAACTCATTGCTGGAACTGACTTGCTGCACTGTCTACAAAGTGGACACCTCTTGCAGCAGGCTCACTATTCCCTGCTTTCCCTGCACAAACCTGCTCTGTTGCAGATGCTACCTCAGAAGGGAAAGACTTCTTTGATGAAGAATATAAGACAATATAAATGCCCCTGTTAGAGCTTCCAAGGCTACAAAGCACATAAAATTATAGTTTAGAGTGAGAGAAAGCAATACTTATTTACTGGAATTTCATTCGACTATATGGAATAGAAACCAAAGCATAGCCTCATAGACAAAGACAGTGCAAGGACTGTCTTTAACTCACGTGCAAGGACATTCAGAATTACATGCCCAAATAACACAGCTTCTCAAGGAGATCATCATTGATGGTCAAGCACCATATCTAGACCAGCCTGCTATCTTTGTCTTGTGACAGTCACATGATTGCTCCACATATGCAGGCTTTCTAGAGACAGGCACAAAAAAGGCAAAGGTGATTCTATACCTTTATTATGATGACAACAATAGCTTTTCTGGAAACTTACATGGTAAAAGTCTGCTCATACTCTGTTAGCCAAGACTGAGTCACAGGGCTCTTCCAGCAGCAAGAGAGACTAAAGTAACTTCAGACACAGCTTCCAGGACATCTGCTCGGTGACAGCTTCACATGTATCACTTCCAATCCAAAGCTCATAAGAAGCTAACTAATAATATTCAAGCTTCATTGATTGTATGTATCTCTCAATATATTTTGAAGCTAATGTCTACCAATTCCAAAGAAAGGAAATGCCAAAGAATACTCAAACTACCTCACAATTGCACTCATCTCACACGCTAGTAAAGTAATCCTCAAAATTCTCCAAGCCAGGCTTCAGCAATACATGAACTATGAACTTCCAGATGTTCAAGCTGGTTTTAGAAAAGGCAGAGGAATCAGAGATCAAATTGCCAACATCTGCTGGATCATCGAAAAAGCAAGAGAGTTCCAGAAAAACATCTATTTCTGCTTTATTGACTATGCCAAAGACTTTGTGTGGGTCACAATAAACTGTGGAAAATTCTGAAAGAGATGGGAATACCACACCACCTGACCTGCCTTTTGAGAAACCTATCAGGTCAGGAAACAACAATTAGAACTGGACATGGAACAACAGATAGGTTCCATCCAAATAGGAGAAGGAGTATGTCAAAGCTGTATATTTTCACCCTGCTTATTTAACTTCTATGTAGAGCACATCATGAGAAACGCTGGGCTGGAAGAAGCACAAGCTGGAATCAAGATTGCTGGGAGAAATATCAATCACCTCAGATATGCAGATGACACCACCCTTATGACAGAAAGTGAAGAGGAACTAAAAAGCCTGTTGATGAAAATGAAAGTGGAGACTGAAAATGTTGGCTTAAAGCTCAACACTCAGAAAATGAAGATCATGGCATCTGGTCCCATCACTTCATGGGAAATAGATGGGGAAACAGTGGAAACAGTGTCTGACTTTGTTTTTCTGGGCTCCAAAATCACTGCAGATGGTGATTGCAGCCATGAAATTAAAAGACGCTTACTCCTTGGAAGGAAAGTTATGACCAACCTAGATACCATATTCAAAAGCAGAGACATTACTTTGCTGACTAAGGTCTGTCTAGTCAAGGCTACGGTTTTTCCAGTGATGATATATGGATGTGGGATGTATGGATATGAGAGTTGGACTGTGAAGAAAGCTGAGTGCCAAAGAATTGATGCTTTTGAACTGTGGTGTTGGAGAAGACTCTTGAGAGTCCCTTGGACTGCAAGGAGATCCAACCAGTCCATCCTAAAGGAGATCAGCCCTGAATGTTCATTGAAAGGACTGATGCTGAAGCTGAAACTCCAATACTTTGGCCACCTCATGCAAAGAGTTGACTCATTGGAAAAGACCCTGACGCTGGGAAGGATTGAGGGCAGGAGGAGAAGGGGACAACAGAGGATGAGATGGCTGAATGGCATCACAGACTTAATGGACATAAGTTTGGGTAAACTCCAGGAGTTGGTGATGGACAGGAGGCCTGGCATGCTGAGATTCATGGGGTCACAAAGAGTCAGACACAACTGAGCGACTGAAGTTAACTGAACTGGTATATTTTTAACAATTTCCCTACCAAAAATGTTTGGGAACAATTTTGAGTTAGTTCAAATACAGCCTGATGACTATAGGAGACATGTGCAGCTATTTTAATAAGCACGCTGAAAATTAATAAATGAATGTCAGAATCTATAAGATTACTTCCCATATTCTTAGATCCTAATGACCCCACATTAATGCATTTTAAAAAGCTGCTTCTGAATAGCACTAACTTTTTAGTACGATGTGACATTCCCAGTATTTTACATCCTAACATCATAGTTTATTATACTCATTTATATGCTCACATATACTAATGTATATATAGACATTTTACTGAGTTAATTACATTAAGATGTTTGTTGGGTTTTAAACTGTAGACATTTAACTTTCTCCTATTTAATAGCTTGGCTCACAGAACATTTTTCTCTATCAAGAGGTTACTGATATTTAGTGGAAATGATATTTTTAACTCCATATATTACTGCAGTAAAGAAAATCAGATTTTTTTCAGGTTGCTGAGTATGTACTTAGCAACATGAACCATACAAACCTGCTGAAATTTGAGGTGTTCAAAAAAAATCTCATATGGGGTATTTATAAGTGAACAAAAAATNAGGCTGTCTCTTATACACATCTAGATGTGTATAAGAGACAGGAGTATGTACTTAGCAACATGAACCATACAAACCTGCTGAAATTTGAGGTGTTCAAAAAAAATCTCATATGGGGTATTTATAAGTGAACAAAAAATACAGTAATAATCCTTAGATGGATACAGGGCCTTCTTTTAGATAACTTACATGTTATATAATGAATATTATTTCTGAAAATACATTTTAAAAATCATATAGTTTCTGAAAATGTGTAACTTCATGGGTTGGTTTCTCTTCAGTAATCAAATCTGTATGACTATTTAAAAGTACAAGGACAAATATAGCTCTGTGAAAAGAAAATAAATGAGAGAGAAAAGAAGTCTACCAAAGAAAGTTTAAAACTGAAACTGGACAAGACATGTTTATATGATGATTTAGTATTCTATCCAAGACATTTAAATACATCCATGCATGGAACCTGACCCTATAATCTCTTAAGAGTCCTCTCAGCTTTGTGTTCTATGTACAAGTACCCCAGCCCCACAACTGATACAATTTTCTTTTAAAATAAGGACAGGACAATAGGTTTTAAAGACATTATTCAGATACCATTTTCCTGTGGGGTTATTTGTCACCTTCCTTTGAAATACAAGTAGTCTAGCACTCAGGAGAGCTTATTAAAACTAGTATAAGAGGAAAGAGACTTGGGATACAGGTGACCTGAAGAGCGTGCTCTCTCATCACTCCAGCTGTGAGTTGTCTGCCCTCCTTATTAAAGTTGCCCTTGGGACCTGTAAGCAGCTGAGCTCAGGGGGAGGTGTGGCCTCTGATGGATTCCAACAAAGAGGAGAGTTTTGTCCAAATGAGCTACGTAAGTTTCTCAAGAACCAGGTTGAAGCCTTGGAAAAGGATCCTAAAGAGTAATTCTCCAAAAATAGCAAAATCATGAATCTCATACAAATTTAAAATTAACATGTATCACATCCATTTTATAGAGAAAAAATAAATTGCCCTGGATTCTAGTTCAGGATTAATCAAGAGTTCTACATCCCAGGGCAATTTTCTTAAACTCTCTAAATGCCTGTTTCCTCCTTTGTAAAATAAGTACAATACAACTCCTGCCTAGTTCTCTATGCCAAGGGTTGCTATGAGACTTAATGTAAAAATATCTAGGAAAGTGATTCTAAAACTGTAAAGTTTTCTACATGAATAAAATGCCAGGAAACTTCAGTTGTTGGGAAATTTTTTTTTTTTTTGCTTTATAATTTAGCATGCGTAATTTGTTTGAAATGCAAAATAAGTCTTTTTTTTTCTTAAAACCAAAAATAATTAATGTGTCAAAAGTTTCATTGAATTAATATTTTTTGCTGCTTAATTAATTAATGCAGAAAAAAGAAAACTGCCACATAGATAGAAAGGGAATTGATAAAGCAGCTCACATTTGTAATCAGATAAGGAAAGTGGAAATGAATTTAAAAAGGGAAGAGAAACTGGCAGAACTAGTCAATATTCTCAGGGCAATAACTAATTACATTCCATCTGACACAATTTGCATTTCAATAGACAGAAATTCTTTGCATTACTCTTGGTTTTCTACAAGTTAACATCTCTTTCTGTAAAGTTATAAAGCAGCCCACTCAGAGACAAGAAAGATTCAACCCAGTTGGAAGAGCTTGTCAGGACCCTCACCACTTTAAAAATCTTGCACAATTTTTGCTTATAATAAATAAATACAAATGATTAAAACTTAAAAGGAAAAAATAGACTGCCTTGGACTAGAAAGCATAAAAGTAAAATACTTGAAACAGGTGGAATATAGTACAGTAGAAACCCTAATAATATCACTTAGCTGGGAATGTTGAATCAGTTAAAAGACAGGTTGGATAGAGGTGGTTGTAGTAACTTTTCAAAGTTCTGTTAGAAGAAAAAGGTAGGAAGGGGAGATGCAAGAAGTAAACACTGTCAATGAAAAAAATGTTGCCTGCTCTGTCAGTAAACAAAGGATGTTGCAGTCATTAAACCGTCACATTATAGCTGCCCTGAAGGCAGTGAGCCCTGACGGTACTCAGTACAGAAACGGTACAGATCAGGCAACCCCCAAATATGCACCCCAAGGAGACTCAGGATGAAAAAAGACAAGATATTAGCCTCAGATAGCTGAGGTGCACATCAAAGCAATGATTTCAGTGAGCCCAGACCCTTGCATGTTCCCAAACGTGTGTGCATCTGTGCGTTCAGTCACTTAGTCGTGTCCGACTCTTTGAAACCTCATGGACTGTAGCTCACCAGGCTCCTCTGTCCATGAGACTTTCCATGTAAAAACATTGAAGTGGGTTACCATTTCCTTTCCCAAAGTATATTCCTGATCTGGAGATCGAACCAGGGTCTCCTGCATCTCCTGCATTGCAGGCAAATTCTTTGCCGCTGAGCCAACAAAAACCATTACCTGGTTTTTGTTGCAAAGACTCCTGTGTATCCTGGTTCTTCCCTTACCTCTTTGGAACAGTCCCTCAGAGCTACCTAAGAGGCTGCATCCTGGGCTTAAGTTTCTCTGTATTGTCTATCAAATAAAGCATAATTTTCAACTTTAAGGTTGTGCATTTTTCCCCCAAACAACATATTCTAAAAATCTCACTTTATAAAATTGGAAGAAAATAAGGAGGAGATGGAACATTTTGCTTGAGAAATTACAGACATCTCTGTGGAGTAGTTGCTATTTTCTTTCTAAATAATAGTAGAAAATATATTTTGCATACTGAGAATAGGAAATAGGGGAAAGCAAACAACATAGGTTAATGATCTTTCTTATTTGTCCTCATGACCACACTGTGGCCACACATGTAGTCACACATTGGGACCAGTGGCTAAACTCCAACTTACTGATAGATAATCTTTGAGGAACAGATGAAAGGAGGAATTGTGAGCTTGGTTTCCATCACGTGAAACATCAAACCTAAGGTGCCTTCAAGTGAGAGGAGGGTTTCTTGGCTTTGAAATGATTTTGCTTGCTTGGTTTGGTTTGGTTTGGGGTCAAGATATGAAATATTGTTCTGACATGAAGAACATGAATAGAGTGTGGCTGTCATGTCATGTCTTGATACTATTCACCTTCTGCTTGGGATGCACACTAACTGGTCTCCAGGTGATTTTAGGAGTTAGGTCTTAGGAAGTGAGATCAATCAGGGAACAGGCCGTCTCCTAGAACAGACAAGGTGAATTTGTTGGATGCACATGTGAGGTTTGGGAGCCAAAAAACTCTAGTATTATAAAGATGGCTTTAAGTTTCCAGCTAATGCAAATGGCTGTAATTTGAATGTAGCTCCTGTAGTTGAAAAGATGCCGATACTGAGTTCTAAGGCATTTAACACCAGGAAAATGAGACTCGGGCACAGATGGGTTCTCAGGCTTCAAGGGAACAAATCCTTAAATTTAAATAACTGAGAATAATTACACAGTTCTGTTGCAAGTTATAAGGAATGCATCACATTCTTTCAAATAGAGCTCTTTGTCTGCTATAATTATACCTTCTAGAAGAGTGTTGCAAAAAAATAAGGAAGCTTGTCTTCCTCAATCAGCATTGTCATGGTCAACACTGAAGTGTATTTGTTAAAATCCTTGTGCATGTTTCTTTGACAAAAACTACTCAAAACAACCCAAATAGGAGTTCTCTGTGTTTAAAAAATACCATGCAATTATAAAAAGTAATATTTAAATTTGTCAACAATGAGCATGACCAGAATGTATATATAAATTAGAAAATATATATACATAATGCATATTATTATCAATTTATATGCAAATTACCTGTTCCAATCAACACACACTGGCTCTATTTCATATTTTTGTGTCTATTTCATAGAGACAGGGTCTGAATAAGTATCTACTCTCTGGAAAAACATTGAGCAGTGTGCAGGGGCATCTGGAACCCAAATGTTCAGACAAGCACTGAATGTCATTCTCCTCCAAAAAGGGAGAAGGGAAACTTTTCCTGAAACTTAAAAATTGAAATAGGCTTTGGTACCAGATTTTCCATCTCTTCTCCACAGCTGGTGGAGAAGGCAATGGCTCCCTACTCCAGTACTCTTGCCTTGACAATCCCATGGAGAGAGGAGCCTGGTAGGCTGCAGTCCATGGGGTCACAAAGAATCAGACACGACTGAGCGACTTCACTTTCACTTTTCACTTTCATGCATTAGAGAAGGAAATGGCAACCCACTCCAGTGTTCTTGCCTGGAGAATCCCAGGGACAGGGGAGCCTGGTGGGCTGCCATTTATGGGGTTGCACAAAGTCGGACATGACTGAAGTGACTTAGCAGTAGCAGCAGCAGCTCCACAGCTGGAAATCAAATATTAATCCCCTTAAGGGTTTTTTTTTTTTTTTTTCAGTACTCTTGCCTTGACAATCCCATGGAGAGAGGAGCCTGGTAGGCTGCAGTCCATGGGGTCACAAAGAATCAGACACGACTGAGCGACTTCACTTTCACTTTTCACTTTCATGCATTAGAGAAGGAAATGGCAACCCACTCCAGTGTTCTTGCCTGGAGAATCCCAGGGACAGGGGAGCCTGGTGGGCTGCCATTTATGGGGTTGCACAAAGTCGGACATGACTGAAGTGACTTAGCAGTAGCAGCAGCAGCTCCACAGCTGGAAATCAAATATTAATCCCCTTAAGGGTTTTTTTTTTTTTTTGGTCTGTCTTGAACAGTTATATTTTAAATAAACTACCTAATTTTAAACCCTTTCAAAGGCCAAAGGAGACAGAGGTCTAAGAAGACGGATCTAGAGAAGGAACCCCAGAGTTTGGGAATGTGCTTGGGGCTGTCAAGATTGCCGGGAGAAATATCAATCACCTCAGATATGCAGATGACACCAGCCTTATGGCAGAAAGTGAAGAGGAGCTAAAAAGGCTGTTGATGAAAGTGAAAGAGAAGAGTGAAAAAGTTGGTGTAAAGCTCAACATTCAGAAAATGAAGATCATGGCATCCGGTCCCATCACTTCATGGGAAATAGATGGGAAAACAGTGGAAACAGTGTCAGACTTTATTTTGGGCAGCTCCAAAATCACTGCAGATGGCGATTGCAGTCATGAAATTAAAAGACGCTTACTCCTTGGAAGAAAAGTTATGACCAACCTAGAGTCCCTTGGACTGCAAGGAGATCCAACCAGTCCATTCTGAAGGAGATCAGCCCTGGGATTTCTTTGGAAGGAATGATGCTAAAGCTGAAACTCCAGTACTTTGGCCACCTCATGCAAAGAGTTAACTCATTGGAAAAGACTTTGATGCTGGGAGGGATTGGGGGCGGGAGGAGAAGGGGACGACAGAGGATGAGATGGCTGGATGGCATCACTGACTCGATGGACGTGAATCTGAGTGAACCCCAGGAGTTGATGATGGACGGGGAGGCCTGGTGTGCTGCAATTCATGGGGTCGCAAGGAGTCAGACACGACTGAGAGACTGAACTGAACTGAACTAGAGGCTGTTTGGGTAGGAAATTTCAACATCTCAGAATCTGGAGAGGGGGTCTGGGGTAGGGGATCTCTCTGTGGGCCCATAGCCCAGGGACATTCAGACTCCTCCTGTGGCCACTGAGCCACCAAGATGTGGGAGGTGTCCTCTTACAGGGTCAAAGGTTGTCTCTCTAAGCTATAGTTCTTATTGGATTCAGAGGGCTCTATGCAGGATATTTTTCTATTTAATGAAATTAAGCTCAGCTACAACATAATTTTAAATATTAGAAAAACAATATTTTTATAATTTCTTACCTGTTTTGCAAATTAAAAAAAAATTTTTTTGAGTGGACAAGTATATACAGAAACACATTCTGCCATGTATCCAGCCATTCTTCAAAACATGATACTGGTCAATTGTACAATGGTCTATGTATATTCATTATACATTCATTATATCAGCATACAGTATATGAGTGTCATCATGGCAATCAGAATGTATGAGCAAGAAACAGCCAAATGTTAGAGGCCTTGATAAGACAGGTGCACTCCAGAGGCTGGAAGACACATAATGATGCAAAGACCTGCATCATAGCAGTACATCATTACAAATCAGTACAGTTTTAGGGGTCCAGTGGTCTGAACACACCCAGACATTCACTGCACAGTAAAGGGCCAGTCATTGGATGTCCTACTTGTACCTTGAAAAATACAGTACAATACTTGGCTGTCATCTTCAGTTTATGACCCATTTACTGTGTGACAGGGAAGAACTGTCCTTTAGTGATCTAAGAATAAGAAGGGTCCCTTCCCATATCCTGGCTTGGGGCAAGCTGCTCTCCGATTTGATCAAACCTGGAAGAAAATATAGTTTCAGTTACCTTTTGAGGGAATAAATTCATGTAGAGGTCAGAGCAAAGGAGAATCACAATTATATATCTATTATAGGATTCTTTAGCAAGCCTGATAAATTGCAACAGAGACTTACACATCATTTGAAAATTAGTTCTTGGCCTGCTTCTGGGTCTTGATGGAAATAGGGCAAAGGATTGTGAGACATCCGGAGACTGTGCAGCCATTGCGACTCTAAGAAACTAGGTTCCGCCACACCTGCGACACCTTAAGGCCAGCCAGACTCAGTAGCACTTATCACAAGATAGGACTTGTATGTGAAGAACCCGGCAGAGCTAGAAAGCATGAAGGCTATAGGAACAAATGTCCCAGACTCCTTCCTCTGCCATTGCTCACTGCCTCAGTATTTCTCTTGAAGCTCACTCATGTGACATATGCAGAAGGCAGTGGCAACCCACTCCAGTACTCTTGCCTGGAATCTCCCATGGACGGAGGAGGTGGTAGGCTGCAGTCCATGGGGTCGCTAAGAGTCGGGCATGACTGAGCAACTTCACTTTCACTTTTCACTTTCATTCATTGGAGAAGGAAATGGCAACCCACTCCAGTGTTCTTGCCTGGAGAATCCCAGGGAGCGGGAAGTCTGGTGGGGCTGCCGTCTATGGGGTTGCACAGAGTCGGATATGACTGAAGTGACTTAGCAGCAGCAGCAGCATGTGACATATCCTTACAACCAAATGATGAGATAAAAAATTCTGAGCTGGATTAGGAAATGAGCTGGCTGTGTCTGTAAGTAAAAATCAAAAATAGGCTGTAGCTGCACAATGGTCCTGAAAGGCAACACTACAGGAGAACCCACCCAAGGGGAGCTTATCATTTCACCTGGTTGACCCTTATTAGACCAAAAGTAGCCTGCAGGGAAAACATACATTGACTCCAAAGTGCTAGTTAATGGTCTGGCTAGCTGGACAGGGGCCTGGGAACAGATCAGAATGTTAACTCCAGGACATGTATGGAAGATGCATAAGGATCTTGACCTGTGAAGACCTTACGTTACTTCCCAGAGGGCATCCAGCGCTGAAATATGAAACAGCCAAGTAGATGGAATGTCCTGGCCAGCTGATGTCACCTTGCTGGCATCATGACAGTTCCAATCCCAGCCCAGTGGCCATCTCCTGGAGGCTGTGCATTGCAATTCACCTTCTACCTGTCCTCAGACTTGTTCCTCTCACTCCCTGACTGGTATTGCTGAGATCCATCCCCAGTGAGCTTCCTGCAACTGAATCTCCATCTCAGAGTTTGTTTCTTGGGTAACTTGGACCAACATGATGCTCTTCTATCCTCTCTTCCTTCATATCTCACTTCTCCCTCTCCCTTTTCTTTCCTTTCTTTCTTCCTCCTTGTGTGTAGGACAACATCTCTAGACAAAGAGAAGTAGTCTCGATCCTACTGAGAAAAATTTAATCTGCATCCAGCAGTGAGTACTGTTCTGTGATACCACACTATGGAAAATTTTTTTTATCCTTTCAGACCAGGGGGTAGGCCAACATTTTTTCTGTAAAGTATTTACAAGTAGCAAATATTTTAGGCTTTTCAGATGATGTGGTTTCATTACCCTTACTCAGTTCTGCCTTTTTCATGTGAAAATAACTGTAGACAATTTGTGAATAAGGGAACTTAGCTTTGTTTTGATAAAGGTTTATTCATAAAAACAGGTGGCAAGCCAGGTTTGGTCCATTAAGCACAGTTTATTGTAAAGCATTGGACATAGAGTGGCATGTCAGTGCCTTGTCGGGGCTGGTTGGGTACCCAGCATTTAAGATACAAGTCTTAGAAACTTCTGTTCATGTCATTAGATGAAGATTTCTTGCTTCTCTGCTCTCTCCAGAATGTGCAGCCATTATACAAACTTTCTTCATTCCATTCACTTCTTAATTTTAATGCCCTAATTTGGGGCTGCTATATTTGACCATTCAACATCCCTTCCTGGTTGTAGGGGAAAGTGATACTTTTTAATACGACTAAGGTTGTGACTTAGAGCACCTCCACCATTGGTGGATACACAAAAGCTGCCACCCCAATGTTTACACAATCTGCAGTTCAAATGGAAAGAACAGCAGGGTAAGGAAAGACAAAGCCATGTCTTTCCTGAAAGTCTGTGCTATCCTTTATTACTTTTCAATTTCTTGAATAACTAATGTATTCAAGTACATGGTAAAAAATCCCTCTGTTTGTCTTTTCCCTTTCTGCCTGGTTTCTTTCCCTACAGTTTGTAACCACGACTCTGTTTCCTATGCATCCTTTTAGTGTTTCTTTATTTTGCTTGAGTTTTAATTAACTACTGTACTTTGGGTTCACTGTTTCTGAGATAATGAGATTTTCATTTTTCTCACTGGCAATCACTTTAAATTGGTAGTGCATCTTTACTTATTCTAACAAGGGATTATAATGGGAAATGAAAACTAAATAAACAGCTGTACAGCTCAAACACGTTAGAGTAATATTTTAAATTTTTATATTCAAAAATCATATCTGTATGAAACCAGCAAGATCATTTGATTTTCTATTAGTGGGGAAAAATTACTTAGCTTTGGATATGTCAAGAGCCTCAATGAGAATGAATAATTAAGCACAGGCAGTTGTAACGCAGTGGGTTTGTTACCGAGTCCAAGCTTGCTCTATTCACCTCATGACAGGCCAATAAGTCTACAGACAAGGTGCTGAGGCAAGAAATATGACTTTATTCAGAAAGCTAGCTGACTGAGAAGATGGCAGACTAATGTTTCAAAATAACCATCTTACTGGCAGACTAATGTTTCAAAATAACCGTCTTTCAAAATAAAATAACTGGATGACACATTCTTTTATAGAACAGAGAGGGCAGGAGGAGAGGAGATAAAGTAAAAAAAAAGGTCATTAATCCTGCAAATATCTCTTGGACTGACCAGCCTTGTGGAGGGGATATGTTAATTTCTTCTTTTCTGCAGTCATTCACAGGTGGACAAGTTCAGATTATCTCCCTGTGAGCTGAACAAAGTCACTTTCAGTTTACAGTTAGGCAGAGGGGCAGAGTTCCCTGAGGCAGGTGATTATGGATGATTACAGTAATAAACACAATGAAAAGCAAAGGTTAAAGTCAAAGAAACAGATCTAATTTGGAGTCAAAATTGGCTTTTCCCTGTAAGAGGTTTAAGACAAGGATTTATACCCCGGGGGAATGAATCAAGCCAAACAATAGGGAAGAAGAAGAGGAAGGTGGGCGAAATGTATGATGGAAGGAGAACAAAATAAATGAGGGTCTCCCAAATCACCAAGCCTATGCCTTGGTGGCAGTTGGCAAAGTATAAGCACTCACCAGCATTTAGTTAAAGAGGTCTTTGAAAGAAAATTGTGCCAGTTACCAGGTACAGGTGTGGGACCAGACCAGGATCCACAGAATCATGAGCTTTTGCATGAACAGATACAGAATTGCTTATACTGCATTCTCTAAAGTCAGTTAATTTATTTACTGCATAGAAAAATCCTAATTAAACAAATGACAGTTGGTAGTTATTATTCATGTTTTTTGGGGACTGTAAATTTGTCTTCTCTAAATTTCTATCTAAAATACCTGAAAATCAAGCTCTGGCTCTCAGAAAATAATGAAAGAGTGAATTTAATGGAATAAAAATTACAGTTTCCCAGAAAGCTAGACGACATGACTTAACTGCTTTCTGGGACCAAGCTCTTAGGTCTTAACATACACTAGAATTTTTTTTTCTTTTTTGGCTGTGCTAGGTCTTTGTGTAGGTGCATGGGCTTTCTCTAGTTGTGGCATGTGGTCTTCCCTTGTTGTGGAGCACTAGCTCTACAGCAAACAGGCTCAATAGTTGCAGCACTTGAGATCTCTAGTTGTAGAACATGGGCCAGCTGCCCTGAGGTATATGGGATCCTAGAGTCCTAGTTTGTGGACCAGGGATCAAACCTATGTCCCCTGCACTGGAAGACAGACTCCCAACCACTGGACTATGAGGAAAGTTCCAACATCCACCAGGATTTTTGAGGTGATGACACTGGTCGTGAGCCTAATCAGGAAATCCCAGCACCAATTCAGGCAGACATTGAACAAGACAAAAAGAGAATGTATACACCAGGTTTTACTCAAGAAAAGATGACACAATGATAATGAAATGGGCTAAATTAGTGTGTTTAACATTTTTAGTTTTTTTAAGCACAAATGAATGAGTCAGAAGGATATTTAAAATGTCTATTTCATGAAAGTTTTGCTGAGCGTATGTTAGTGGAATAATATAGTAGTTAATAAGAAACAAATATATCTATAATAAATTACTAGATGTGAACATTGTAATATATAGTATAGATTTATACATATTTGAATATGAGATTTTTAAATATCTAATTTCTTTTCCATGCTTCATACATATTCCTTTATTGAAAATAGAAAGGAATGATAAATCATTGCAGGAAAATCAAAGTATACTAACTAATTGAATTTAATTTTATTTGTGTTTCTTGGATCAAGTTGATTTATTGTTCTGTTCTCAGAAATATCAGTTGATTGACACTTGTAGAGGTTAAAGAATATTGAAGAGATTTCAAGAAGTTTCACTTTCATAAATCAACTATGCTTCAATAAAATAATCAAGAAAAAGTTTTTCATTTCTCCCTATTTGACAATTCAAAAAAATAACATTTTCTATAGCATCTCCAAACCATTCATACAATTGCACAGAGCTGATAACAAAAAATTTTTATGCCAAATCCTAACTACCAAAAACGTTGAGTTAGCCTTCTGAAACTGATGAATAGGTTTTTCTTTGCATCTGGAAGTTACCACGTATTTTGAGATTAGGTAATAAATCAAGCCTTCTTTAATTTCTGGTCTCAATGACACACAATTGGGTTTGGAGGGAATTTTCACAGATTTGAATATCTGGTGAAAAAAGAAATGCTGACTCAACTGTTTCTTTATCACGTCATCTCATGTTACTTTACCTTGCCCTGAAGATAAACTGTTTGCGGGCCAGATTAAATTACTGTAAATGCCCATGGAAAACACAATGTTAGTGAAATGTACTCCCCACTCAGTTGGCACTGAAGCCTTGGGGCCTCCTGTTTCCTTCCCAGCTCTGCTTGCTACTCTTTGCTCACTTCCTGAGCAGCTTCTCATTCCTCTCTCTTTCCCTACTTTCCTTCCTTCCCTCCTTCCTTCCTCCCTCTAATTTGGTTGTTGTGGGTGCTATAAATTCTCAGGTTTGCTTGTAAAATAATCTTCAAATTAAATTGTGGAATAAGCTAATCAGTTCATTTTCTTTAAATATAATTAATACAAATGGCAATTTAGGCAGAAAGCACCAAAGTATATGGTTATCATAATATATATCACACTAAATATTTCTACGTATTTCCATCAATTACAGAGCCAAAATCTGCAGTGATTTTGGAGCCCCCCAAAATAAAGTCTGTCACTGTTTCCCCATCTATTTGCCGTGAAGTGATGGAATGAGATGCTATGATCTTAGTTTTCTGAATGTTGAGCTTTAAGCCAACTTTTTCACCTGTTGTGAAGAACTGACTCATTGGAAAAGACCCTGATGCTGGGACAGATTGAAGGCAGGAGGAGAAGAGGATGACAGAGAATGAGCTGGTTGGATGGCATCACCGACTCAATGGACATGAGTTTAAGCAAGCTCCAGCAGTTGGTGATGGACAGGGAAGCCTGGCAGGCTGCAGTCCTTTGGGTCACAAAGAGTCAGACACAACTGAGTGACTGAACTGAACAGAGCCAAAGTCACATGTACCACATTAATAACACATCCTTTCTTAATTGAGAAATGTACAATCTAATGCATCTTCTAAAAATAGTTATGGGTTGAGTTTAAAATAAAAGAAAAAAAAGAGATAAATTAATGTGTGATGATGTCCTCAGTTCTTTTATGAAGTGACAAGGGTGAAAAATGAAATAAGTAAATAACTATATTGAAACATTTGGGGCCTCCCAGGTAACTCAGCAGTAAAGAATTCACCTACAATGCAGGATTCATAGGAGACACAGGTTTGATCCCTGGTCAGGAAGATTCCCTGGAAGAAAGCATGGCAACCCAATTCAATATTTTTGCCTGGAGAATCCCATGGACAGAGGAGCCTAGCAGGCTACAGTCCATAGGGTTGCCAAGAGTTGAGTCAGACATGACTGAGTCGGATATGACTCAGCATGCATGGGCGCATATTAAAACACAAAAGTCAAACTATTTAATACTAGACTATTCCCTTAGGTTTAAAAACATTCTCTAGCCACACAGATTTTAAAATGTTATTTACTGACTCTCCTAGCTTGCTGTCCTAAATCCACACTGGTTCAACATTTGATGTTTGAACCATTCTTGGCAAAATCCATGATTTTCACAAGAAACTTTGGAAGAGGGCTCAGAGTTATTACTTTACATGAGTGTCTCTCTAACACTTCCATTGTTCTACACATTAAGAAATGTTTCACAATAATAAGTGTTCCATACATTTCAAAAGTACCCTAAATAATAGAAAAAGATACGGTCTCTGAAATAAAAGTGATTTTTAAATATGTTTACAGGTGAAAACTAAAATCAACCTTTTTAATATGTATTGAGTCACCCACTGTTTCTAATCATACAAATGCCCAACCTGATGGAACTCTGTTCTCCAATTTCATCTTTTTCTGTTTTTGTTTTAATTTGTGCTGGATATTAGTTGAAGCATGTGGGATCTAGTTCCTAATCAGGGATTGAACACAGGCCCCCTACATTGGGAGTATGGAGTCTTAACTACTGGACAACAGGGAAGTCCCTCTCCAGCTTCATCTTAACTGCAGTTCCTCAGTCCTAAAATAACCATACCGACATTATGTACTCTCTAGGAATTTTATGAAGATTATATGAGTTCATAAGTATAGTGTACATAAAGATATTTGATATCTAGTATGAATTAAATGATTAAAATACATCTTAATTTTCTTGCACAAAGTTATTTTTTTCTACTGTTCTCTTCATTTGCTTTTTACAAAAACACCTTTTGTCTTCCAGATCACTTAAGCTGGAAACTTTCAAGTAGTTCTTAAATTGAAAAGAAACCTTAAGTCTCCCTATGTCTTTACTGACATAGTAAGCTATTGTCTCTGCAGCTGTCCCATACAATGCTTGCCTACCCTATGTATGTGGCTGGTATATACAGGCATGGCCTTCCTGGAGAAGTAGACTTATACACGCTGGGCAACTTGTCAGCTGAGGGTGTCAGTGGTAGAGGAAATGTCAGCTGCTCTCCATGGTTAAAATACTACTAAAAATATTTAGCAGACCACTGTAAGTAAATGTTTTCCAAATACACTAAAATCCATATATCATTTAATAGAAAATAGAAATACACAAAATACTAGTAAAAGGATATAAAGTTGTGCTTAGTAACCTCATATTCAAATTTTCCATGGCTTCCCAGGTGGTGCAGTGGTAAAGAATCCACCTGCCAATGCAGGAGACACAGGTTCCATCACTGGGGAAGCAAAAGGAAATTGCAACCCTGGAGAAGAAAATTGCAACCCACTCCAGTATTCTTGTCTGCGAAATCCCATGGACAGAGGAGCCTGGCAGGCTACAGTCCATGCAGNTTTCCATGGCTTCCCAGGTGGTGCAGTGGTAAAGAATCCACCTGCCAATGCAGGAGACACAGGTTCCATCACTGGGGAAGCAAAAGGAAATTGCAACCCTGGAGAAGAAAATTGCAACCCACTCCAGTATTCTTGTCTGCGAAATCCCATGGACAGAGGAGCCTGGCAGGCTACAGTCCATGCAGCCACAAAGCGTCAGAAATGACTGAGTGACTAAGCACACAAGAGTATTACAAATGTGGAGACAATTACAATTCTAAAGAAGAAACTTTATAATTAAGGCAATCATAGAACCCAAGAGATCTTTCAGATTGGTGATTTGTCAGTTGATGTACAACCAGCTACAAACGTTCTCTCATATTCTGCTGATTCCCAAGCAAAAACTCCCATTCTCTTCCATGGTCTTTAGGTCGGGACTTTTTACATTTTTGCACTTATGACTAAGACTCTCCTGAAATAATATATTTCCCAATTTCTTTCCACTTACAACCCATTTAGCTCAGGGTAGTTTGAGCTGTCTTATTTTCCTAACTGATGGTCTGGAGTGTGATCCCTGCTGACAAAAGGAGAAAGAGAGTGAGCCTAAATTGCACCCCCCCACTCCCAGCTCATCAACTTCTCATCTCCCTCACCTTTTTCCAGAAGATAAGCCTCAGTGACTCCATTTTACAGTCTAAGGACAGAATGCCCAACTGATTATTTAAATGTCTGTGCTATTGAAATATAAATAAGTCTTTTCCAGGAGCTTACCTCTAGAAAGACTCTTATTATCAACTTAGTACATCTGTGCTTTTTTGCTTAAAATCTAAAATGGAAGGAAATGGTGTGTATTAGACAGAATGAATATTAAAAGGCAGGAAAAGTGGAAGGAGATGTTTAATGCATTATTTATTTACTTTTAACTGCAGAAAGTAATTATTCCAAAACCTATGTATCCATATACACTTACTTCAGAAACCAGGAAATTAACACTAGCAACATGTATATTTCATTTTTCTCCCACTTTGGCCCAAGAAATAAATGAAATTAACAAGTGCCAGTAACAAACTAGGATCACCTTATAACTTATAGTCGGAAAAAGGACACTGTTGAAGGGGGCTGGGGTGTGGTATGAGGCCCAAATGGTGTCCTGCCTTGGCATCCATGAGTCAGATGGAAGGCTTCCAGGAGTCTTACCTTAAGTTCTTCTGCTTACTCTGTCCTGTGGGCCAGGTATCCCAGAGAAACAACATCCTTCTTAGAAGGGGGGCAGTTTCTGCTTGTGCTTGAGTAGCAGGTGTCTGTCGCATGCTCAGTTGCACAATTATTCAAACAATTCAGTCCCCTCTTTCTACCAGAACCAGAGGGCTCCCATCTTCAACCTCTTACAAAGCCTGCCTCTCAAACAACCCCGCCCTCCCACCTCATCATTCACTTTGTTCCCAAGTCAAGCTCTATGTAGTCAGATGTTGCATGCAATGTCTTCGAATTAATAAATATGACTAATAAACTGCTGTCAATCTCATCTGCCGAGGGTCAGGGGTCACGTGTTTGGCCATATCCATAACCTAGGACAGAAATGCTTCTCTCACCTATGGCTGAATAAGAGTTACTTATGATCATGTTAGGGGAAAATACTGACTGAAATTGCCCACCCTGACTAGGCACCATTTGCATGAGTTATGCAAAGAGGTCCATGACATAAGTTTATGAAAGAAGGTCCTGGTAAGAAACACAGAATTAATAAGTAACCAATCAGAAGAGTTTAGGAAAGGTCCAAAAGAAACATCACATGTCCTACCACCTTCTCAGTGGCATCCATCTTGGCTGAGCAATGAAGTGCCACCAGGAAGGACCCTAAGTCAGAAAGACTGTTTAGAGACAACCCAGAGATTAATCCTATCACCATGAAGGCCATGACTTTGAGCCAAATGGCAGAGCAGTCTTCCTGGGTTCCCTCACCCTCTTGCTCTCTGCCCAGGTGCCCCATTCAATAAAGTCTCTTGCTTTGTCAGCATGCGTGTCTCCTCAGACAATTCATATCCAAGTGTTGGACAAGACCCAACTCTCAGGCCCTGGAAGGGGTCCCCTTTTCTGCAACAGCCACAAAAAATCAAGTATACAGTAGAATGCTCCTAAACAAACTGGAACACCTGGTTAACCTAGTCAGACCATTTGTCCTTGGCATCTTATTTGAGAGAAGAAAGAAGGAGAAGCTGGGCCAGTTTCCAGTGCAGCCCCCCACAAGAAGATGTATTCATTTAGATTCCATCTACAAAATCTGCATCTTTGCTCAGAAATAAACTCTAACCTTTGACAAAGGAGACAAGAATATAAAACAGAGAAAAGACAGTCTCTTTAATAAGTGGTGCTGGGGAAACTGGAAAGTTACAGGTAAAAGAATGAAGTTAGGCCACTCTCTAACACCAAACACAAAAACAAACTCAAAATGGATTAAAGACATAAATGTAAGAGCAGACACTATAAAACTTCTAGAGGAAAACACAGGCAGAACAATCTTTGATATAAATTGCAACAACATTTTTGGGGATCCATCTCCTAATGTAAAGGAAATAAAAGCAAAAATAAACAAGCTGAACCTAATTAAATGCAAAAGTTTTTGCACAGCAAAGTAAACTGTCAACAAAATGAGAAGACAGCATACTGAATGGGAGAGAGTGTTTGCAAATGTTCTCTAAACTAAGGGATTAATATCCAACATATAAAAACAGCTCATATAACTCAATATTTAAAAAACTCTTATTGAAAAATGGGCAGAAGAAATGAACATTTTTCCAAAGAAAAAATGCAGATAGCCAAGAGGCACATGAAAAAATGCTCAACATTGCTAATCATCAAGGAAATGCAAATCAAAGCCATAATAAGATATCACTTCACACTGGGCAGAATGACCATCATCAAAAAGAACATAAATAACAAATACTGCTGAGAATGTGGAGTAAAGCAAAGCCCATATACTATTGGCAGAAATGAAATTTGGTGCAGCCACTGTGGAAAACAGTATGAAGCGCCCTCAGAAAACTAAAAATGGAAATACTATACGACCCAGCATTTTTACTCCTGGGTATATATCTGGAGGAAATTATAATATGAAAAGATATATGCACCCCAATGTTCACTGCAGCACTATTTACAACAACCAAGACATGGAAACCTAACTAACCATCAACAGATGAATGGATAAAGATATAGTTATCTATTTATCTATCTACAGTGGAATATTATATATTATATAGTCTTCCCAGGTGGAGCCAGTGGCAAATAACCCACCTGCCGGAGATGTAGAAGATGTGAGTCCCATGGACAGAGGAAAGGAGCCTGGCAGACTATAGCCCATAGGGTCACAAAGAGTCAAATAGGATTGAGCAACAGAATACACATGATTATAATATATATATTATATATCTATATCTATCTATCTATATATATATATATATATTTACACATACAATGGAATATTATTGAATCATAACAAAAACAGCCACATAGAAGAATGGAAATTTGCTATTTCAAGCAACATGGATAGATTTATTGCCTTTGAAGAATTTTCAACTGAAAAACATAAAGAAAAAGGAAAAAGCTACTACCATGGAAATCTAGAACCCTACGTAACTTTTCCCATAGCACATTTTCTTTATGATGGTTGATTGTCTAGAACAGCTGTAAAATATAAATCTATGTAAACTGCATTTACATTTTTGAATAGCCACATTTAGAAAGAAAAATACAACAAAAAATAAATTTTAATAATATGTTGTAACTCATATATCTGAATATCATTTTAGTATTTGTGTGTGTGTGTTACTTGCACAGTCATGTCCAACTCTTTTGCGACCCCGTGGACTGTAGCCCACCAGGCTCCTCTGTCCATGGGATTCTCCAGACAGGAATACTAGAGTCGGTTGTCATTTCCTTCTCCAATTCAGCATTTAATCAAAATAAAAGTTATTAATGAGATACTTTACATCCTACAATTCGTATGAAGACCTCAAAGTCTAATATGCATTTTACACTGATAGTCATCTCCATTCAGGTGCTCAAATTTTATTGAAATTATTTGATCTTTTAATACACGAATATTTTATATTTATAGATACACAGTAGAATATTATGTCATAACAAACACAACCACATAAAAGAATGGAAATTTGCACTTGAAGAAATATGATCTATTAATATATTAATAGATTCAGAGAACTAACACATTTCAAACATATATAGAAATAAATAATACTTTTAATAGCTTTTCTAATATTTTTAATAATTCTAATCATTTTAATATTTACTTTAATGCTGAATTAGGCTTAAATTATTACATTTAATATAATTTTCCATATTGAAAAAATTGGTTTCTCTTTTTTAGAGCCAATTCAACTGAAGCAAAAACACATCAAGTTGAAACAAGTCTGTTGAAGTAAGTAATTCTTGAGTCAACTTTTACTATTAATCTAGAACACAAAATAAAATTCCATCAATTGAAGGACAATCTTAAATTTATTAATGTTAAAATTTTCTTCAAGCTTTTCTTGTAGTGTTTGCATATTTATGTAACACTATTAATTGCAATTAAAATCTTCTGCATTCATACTGGAAAGATGTGTAAGATTATTATTGATTTGCACTATGGAAAGTTTTAATTTCAACTGAAGTTTCATAATTTGTTAGGCAAAGTCACAAGTAAGCTTTTCTTTTCCTTTGAAGTTTTAAACTGGTCTCATTCATGTGCAATGCATACTGCTGTAAAAAGGAAAATTATAGTCATTTCGTCTTTGATTATTGAATGTTTGGTAACATTGCTCTTGCTTAGAAGACTCTTGAACCTAAGTAACAATATGATACATCTTTGTAAAGCTCTCGCATGACCAAACCAATAAATATTAGCAAAAACGCAAGACCACCATTCTCTTGGTCTTCTATTTCCTCCACATTTTATATATAATAAATGATACTAACAAGTCTATCTGGGACATATTTTATAGAATCTACATCAGGACACCGTGAATATTTTTTTTCAAAAATATTTTCAGTATCTCTCATATAGTTGACCAAAACAATAAGGGGAAATTTCAAACTTTTACTTTAAAATTTGCATTTTCTACTTAATATAGCTAGAGCATCATCTACCATGACTGAAACTATTTCTTATACTAATAGAAAATTCTTCTTTAACAAATATGTATTTTAAATTATATATTCCACTGTTTAATATTCAGGGCCACAAATTGATAGCATTTCCTTACAAAAAATTTGGAAGTTTTCTGAGACAAATATGTGCTAAAAGCATCAGTATACAATGTCTCATGTCAGATAGCTAATCAAAAAGTTTAAAATTTTCTAAATGTTGAAAGAATTGATATTTGATATTGATAGAAAGTTTTTATATTCTAAAGGCAACTGTTTGTTGGCTTAAAGATTTTATTTTTCTAAAATTTTTTTAGTTTTTTTCTCATAATTTTCTAATAGAATTTCCATAGAAGAAATCTATTCTTTACCATCTCTCTATCTAAAAGTTAGTTTATTGTGAAATTATTTTGGTAGAATTCAGCTGTGAAGCCGTCTGGACCTGGGCTTTTGTTTGCCAGAAGATTTCTGATTACAGTTTCAATTTCCGTGCTTGTGGTGGGTCTGTTAAAATTTTCTATTTCTTCCTGGTTCAGTTCTGGAAAGTTGTACTTTTCTAAGAATTTGTCCATTTCTTCCACATTGCCCATTTTATTGGCATATAATTGCTGATAGTAGTCTCTTATGATCCTTTGTATTTCTGTGTTGTCTGTTGTGATCTCTCCATTTTCATTTCTAATTTTATTGATTTGATTTTTCTCTCTTTGTTTCTCGATGAGTCTGGCTAATTGTTTGTCAATTTTATTTATCCTTTCAAAGAACCAGCTTTTGGCTTTGTTGATTCTTGCTATGGTCTCTTTTGTTCCTTTTGCATCTATATCTGCCCTAATTTTTAAGATTTCTTTCCTTCTACTAACTCTGGAGTTCTCCATTTCTTCCTTTTCTAGTTGCTTTAGGTATAGAGTTAGGTTATTTATTTGACTTTTTTTCTTGTTTCTTGAGGTATGCCTGTATTGCTATGAACTTTCCCCTTAGCATTGCTTTTACAATGTCCCACAGGTTTTGGGTTGTTGAGTTTTCATTTTCATTTGTTTCTATGCATATGCAAGCCATAGCACTAGGCGCAGCCGAGAGGAGCTACCCCGCATCCGAGGTCAGTGGCGGCTGATCAGGGGTGGCGGCCAGGAGGAGCTATCCCTCGTCCGAGGTCAGGGGCGGCCAGGAGGAGACACCCTGTGTCTGAGGTCAGGGGCAGCCGGGAGAAGACACCTCTCACCTGAGGCCAAGGATGATGACCTTGAGGAGCCACCTCGTGCCTGAGGCCAGGGCCGGCGGCCGGGAGGAGTAACCCGAGGAGTCGTGGCTGCGCAGGCTCAGGAGAGCCTAGAGGAGCTATCCCACGGTGAAGGTCAGGAACCTTGGCAGTAAGGAGATACCCCTCATCCAAGGTAAGGAACAGTGGCTGTGATTTGCTGGAGCAACCATGAACAGATACCCCACGCTCAATGTGAGAGAAACACAACAAAGATGGTAGGTGTTGCAAGAGGGCATCAGAGGGCAGACACACTGAAACCATACTCGCAGAAAACTAGTCAATCTAATCACAATAGGACCACAGTCTTGTTTAACTCCATGAAACCAAGCCATGCCTGTGAGGCAACCCAAGACAGGCAGGTCATGGTGGAGAGGTCTGACAGAATGTGGTCCCCTGGAGAAGGCAATGGCAAGCCACTTTAGTATTCTTGCCTTGAGAACCCCATGAACAGTATGAAAAGGCAAAATGATAAGATATCAAAAGAGAATCTCCCCAGGTCATTAGGAGCCCAATATGCTACTGGAGATCAGTGGAGAAATAACTCTACAAAGAATGAAAGGATGGAGCCAAAACAAAAACAATACCCAGTTGTGCATGTGACTGGTGATAGAAGCAAGATCCGATGCTGTAAAGAGCAATATTGCATAGGAACCTGGAATGTCAAGTCCATGAATCAAGGCATATTGGAAGTGGTCAAACAAGAGATGGCAAGGGTGAACGTCGACATTCTAGGAATCAGTGAACTAAAATGGACTGGAATGGATGAATTTAACTCAGAAGACCATTATATCTACTACTGCAGGCAGGAATCCCTTTCCTCCCCCTGCCCTGCACCCCCTCCCCCGCACTCCCCGCCGACCCCTTGGTGGCTCTCTCCCCATGATGACTCTCCTAAGGACACCTTAGAGGCTCTGCCCTAATCCATATTTTACTAAATAGCCCCAGGGGTGAGAAGAACCTTCACAAGGATTTGATCAAACAAATTATTAGAGTTAATAAAATGTTTTCAAGTTGCAAGAGAAAGCAGCAGAGTGTGCATGCCCAAGGAGAGCAGATCTTTCAGTCCTCAGTCATCCTTAAGGAATATGGTTTGGGATGAAGTGGGTTCTCTTTGAGATCACTTCCAGAGGCTTCAGCCTCAAGCAACAGTCTCTTATGAGGGTAGCTTTATTGGACAGCACAACGTAGTTGTGACAAGCTACTTTTTTTTTTTTTTTCTATACTTTTCAGAGCAGTTTTATGTTCTTATTGAAAATGTAGAAGAAAATAGAGCAGGTAAGAACAGGGAAAGCTTGTAATTAAGTTGAGTCTGATGTAATATCATGTGATTTACCCCAGGGAGAAATGAACAGGAAAGTTACTTGTTCAATACTATATATATATATATATATACACACACACACACACATACATATACATATGTGTGGGCTAAGATTAAGATTAGATTATCCATGTTAGACTGGCCCATGGAGTCTATTTTTATAATTAAATAGGCTTGGTTATAAAAGCAGTCCTATTGAATAATCAGGAAATGGTTAAAATGAACAAAGTTGGTTGAAACACAGTTAAGCAATGGTCATCTTTATATATGCTAAGATACCCCATAGTATCCAGTGAGAAGAAGTCTGGCAACTAAGTGGTTAATTTGGTCCCTATCGGTAATCACAGAGATTCATTTATTTGAGGGGAAAGGAAAAATCCCATACAGGCATAGGAGACTCCCAGTTGACTGATAATAACAAACAGGCTTAGTAGAAACAAACAGTTGTAAAATCTCCACTATATTATGTGTTCAATAGACATAGTTTAGGTATCAAGTCTAGCTTTGCTTTTTCCTATTGTCAGCAATGCTGACAAATAACAGGCCTTTACAGAAGAATTTTTAAACTTTGAGGTATTTTAATTCTGCCCCAGTACAAAATGAACAAATCAGAGAAGAAAATATATTATTCACATGCACACAGGCGCACACACAGATACACAACACATATATAGCAATGATCGTCTGTGATCTGTTGCAGTATGGGAACCCTGGGAACAGAACATCTTGTTGAGAATCTCTGTAGCATTTTATTAGACAATCATGATTAATGTCACAGAATTTAAGCAATCTTTGAAAAGAAGTCAAAATGTGCCACAAAAATTCACTTGATTGTGCCAGTGGGAATATTTCCTAACATAGTCCCTAACTTCAAAAATAGTTTAAAGCATGCAAATGGAGGATGGGGCAGGGTCCATCCATTTCTTCCCAAGTACATTTAATTTATTTAACAGAAAAATGGTGGGAAAACTGTGACTCTCATTAATGTGAGAAAGGCGCGCCCGGTGGTATCTATACACAGGGTTGTCGGCATTTTGTTTTTCCCAGGGAAAGGGAGGTATCTGAATTTCTTACTGCTTTATGTCACCGGTCTGTAACCCAGATTGTAACTTTAAGATGTTATCTTCTGGCTGCTCGGATAAACAGCCCATTATGTTTTTATGGTGGGCAGTTCTGAATCCTCGGGGGATTAGAAGATATTGGCTGGAGTTTGTGGTTGCCTGCTAGATTATCAAGGGGTCCAAGGGATACTGCTCAGACTATATCTTTAAGCAAACACCCTCTCATAATGGGGTCTCATGCTGCCTTCTCGGCCATGGACTTCAAAAGCTGATTGCAGGGAGGGCCAAGAAGGCAATAACCCCTAATATAACAGAACCAGCCGAGAAGGGACAGACAGGGCAAAAAGGTAAGGCGTCTCTGAGGTTGGCATTTGTGTGTTTAGCCACATGGGGTGAATAGGGGCCATCTGTTTTTGAATCTGCTAAGTCATCATTTTCACACCATCCCAGGATCAAGTACATTTCAAGCTTATTGGTGATGGCACTGCAGAGCTTTCTCAACCCTAATGACACACAGTTTACATAATTTACCTTAATGCTCTAAATGATAGTACCTATATAGATGTAAGTATGTGCGGGTGTTGGCATATGTGTGTTTGGGGGATCTGAGTTGCTCTTTGTAGACTTAAAAGCAACACTATAACAATTAAAACAAAATTCAAGTTGTATTCATAAAACTCATATAACCTTTGGGCAGGGAAAATGCCATAGAATGCTGTGTGCTGAAATTCTTCACTTTCTTTTGAGGGTACTGTGTGACTTTTTTTTTCTTTTGGAGAAACTCCCTGTTTGAGACCTATATGTAGATAAATCCCTCCTCTGTCATCTTTCAAGTAGTTGTGTGTGCCATAAACATTTCAAAGAATACTTCATTCCAGAAAAACACACAAAACTGTCTCAGTTTTAGGAATCTGGAAATAAGAAATAGAAACTTAAATTTTTCTTAACATTTCAAACTCAATATAAATTTGTTTTTATATGAATGTATAGTTTATTAAATATTGAATGTGGTTAATGTGGATATGTCTTTATCCATACTACTTCAGTTCAATCATGTCCAACTCTTTGCAACCCCATAGACTGCCGCACGCTAGGCTTCCCTGCCCATCACCAACTCCCGAAGCCTGTTCAAACTCATGTCTGTTGAGTCAGTGATGCCATCCAACCATCTCATCCTCTGTCGTCCCGTTCTCCTCCTGACTCTCTGCGACCCCATGGACTACACAGTCCATGGAATTCTCCAGGCCAGAATACTGGAGCGGGTAGCTGTTCCCTTCTCCAGGGGATCTTCCCNCCAACTCCCGAAGCCTGTTCAAACTCATGTCTGTTGAGTCAGTGATGCCATCCAACCATCTCATCCTCTGTCGTCCCGTTCTCCTCCTGACTCTCTGCGACCCCATGGACTACACAGTCCATGGAATTCTCCAGGCCAGAATACTGGAGCGGGTAGCTGTTCCCTTCTCCAGGGGATCTTCCCAAGCCAGGGATCAAAGCCATGTCTCCTGCATTGCAGGTGGATTCTTGACCAGCTGAGCCATAAGGGAAGCCCCCATACTACTTGGTAGATGACAAATTATACTGGATAATTTAGGGCCTATACAAAGATTTACAATATTTTTAACCCATTGTATTCATATTCATTACTTTGTAATTAGACACTGTATCTTTTCAAAGAGATATTAAAACACTACCAATTTTAATTTTGGACCAAAACAAATAATTAAAATTTCTATCTTTAGGGGTCTATAAGATTTTAAAAGTAGGATTTATTTCATAAATACAAGGTCAGCTGAAATTTGCTACTAGTGGATGACAATCTCCCTTTATTAATATCTCTAACACAACTGGCCTAGTCTGTCAGATTCTTCATGAATCTCAGTAAAAGATAATGGAAAAGAAGAAATCAAGTTCATGTTCAGGTATAAAGGACTGAGTAACTTTCAGAGTAAGTGATTCCAGTGCTAACACTAGAGCACTGAGTGAACTCATTCACACTAATGGCTGTTTACTAGAGTTCAGGTCAAATCTAAACACAATAAAGAAAGTGCCCTCTGTTGATGGGACAACGAATTAGCATTTTGATTCTGAGAGAGAACAGTCTAGATAGCTCAACTCAAAGTTATATCTCTAATCAGAGAAACCACAGCAAATATACATCCTCAGATTAAACATGATGTCTAATTAATAACAGTTTGTTTCATGGAGACTGCAAAACTTGAGTCCATACTTTGGAAACTTTCCCCATGCAATAACCTTCTAACTCAGCAATCTTTATATACTTGGTAGCAAAACCTTAACGGAATTTGAAAAACTCTGTACTCTGTATTTTTAAGAGGAGGTAATATTTTTATGAGCTAGTAATTTTAAGAATGTATTTTAAGCATATTGTATGAGCAGTTTAAAGACATGTCTTCAGTATAAGACTTCTTGATCCAACTTATACAATTTATGGAAAAAAAATTAACTGTCCACCATTATGGCAATCCACTCCAGTATTCTTGCCTGGAGAATCCCATGGATGGAGAAGCCTAGTAGGTTATAGTCCATGGGGTCGCAAAGAGTCGGACATGACTGAGCGACTTCACCTCACCTATACAACAGAATTAGCAGTACCAGTCCTCTTTGTCACATCAATCAAGTAAATCAGTCACTTTTTCCCCAGGAGAAACTTTCTCTTTTCAATTCAAATATTGTGGAAGTGAATTCCATCACAAGTAGAATGACAGATTGTTGGATAAATGGATAAATAGATAAGATAGGTAGGTACACACATACACATATATGTTCACACATACACATGTACACAGAGACAGAAAGTCTTTTTGTGAGTTTGTACCCTAAAAAGGTGATAGATTGCTTCCCTAATTATTGCTTTTCAAAACTCACTTTATATTGTATTCACAAAAAATTCTCCTAGAGATAATGCATTTTCTTAATCATTCTTGTTCACATACTCCAGACATTATCTCTGTGAAGCTACTTATTATTTCCATGAAAATATTAGACTTTTTTTTCATTTATGTGGATTTTCTTTAGCTGTTTCCCATTTGGCCAAGTACCCCTCACATTTCAAGCCATACTTAAGCTACCTTGTCAGCAAGGTCTTCCCTCAAACAGGTAAACTAATCTACTATCTCATCTGTTCCCTGTAGATTACTGTACATATTTTACATCTATATTGCCATAGTTTCATACAATCTCTCTTAGTAAACCCTGGGTACTCATTATATTTTAAAGACAATAAATATTTTCAAAGGAAACAAAAGGACAAAGAAATGATTCAATAATTAAGAAGCAGTTCCACCAAGAAGTGTCTACAATAGTGGTTTGTAAGGACAGTAGTCATGTATGAGTTCATGCTCCAAAATATGCTTTGCTAATTTCTACACATACAAAAATGTGCACGTTAGTGTCATACCTTCTTTATTCCCAAAGAGATTCATTCAGAGGAGGCATTTTAAGAACAGAAGGAAAAAGCAGCCATTTAGGAAGAACATACACAGACATATGAACATAATCTTTTAATAGCTTTAGCTCCACGCTATTGTTTGCTTGTAGCAACAGTAGCAAAGACTTAGCTGGAATAGGGAGACAATGTTTTGTGGGAAAAAAAAAAAAAAAAACACACCCCCCCCCAATTTTTAAAAAAATTTATTTTAATTGGAGGCTAATTACTTTACAAGATTGTAGTGGTTTTTGCCATACATTGACATGAATCCGCCATGGGTGTACATGTGTTCACCATCCTGAACCCACCTCCCACCTCCATCCCCATCCCATCCTTCTGGGTCATCCCAGTGCAGCAGCCCTGAGCACCCTGTCTCATGTCTCGAACCTGGACTGGCAATCTGTTTCACATATGATAATATACATGTTTCAATCCTATTCTCTCAAATCATCCCACACTTGTCTTCTCCCACAGAGTCCAAAAGACTGTTCTATACATCTGTGTCTCTTTTGCTGTCTCGCATGTCTTTCTAAATTCCATATATATGCGTTAGTATACTGTATTGGCATTTTTCTTTCTGATTTACTTCACTCTGTATAATAGGCTCTAGTTTCCTCCACCTCATTAGAACTGATTCAATGTATTCTATTTAATGGCTGAGTAATACTCCATTGTGTTTATGCACCACAGCTTTCTTATCCATTCGTCTGCTGACGGACATCTAGGTTGCTTCCATGTCCTGGCTATTATAATCTTGGGTTTCTCTTACCTTGGGCATGGTGTATCTCTTCACAGCTGCTCCAGCAAAGCGCAGCCACTGCTTCTTACCTTGGATGACAGTTATCTCCTCACCACCACCCTTCCTGACCTTCAATGTGGGATGGCTCCTCTAGGCCTCCTGTGCCCGTGCAGCCACTGCAAAGTGTAGGACAAAATTTAAAAGACAACAATAGAGACAAAAAATTTAGAGATGGAGACCCGTCTTGGGGAGGGAATTGTGAAGGAGGTGATGGTTCTACACCATAGGAAACCCTCTCACAGGTGGATCTATAAAGAGTTTTGGCATCTCAGAGAGCAACATAGTTGGGAGGAAAATAAAACAAAACACCACAGAACACATGCCTAACTGCAACTCCCAGCAGAGAAGTAGCCCAGACCCTTGCATCTGCCACCAGCGAGTGGGGGCTGGCAGGGAAGTGTGGTGCACTATTGGTCCTTAGAGTAAGGACCAGTCCTGAATGTCCTAAGAACAATCTGAGGGAGGTAACATGAGAAAGCAACCCAAACTGTAGGATTGCCAGAGAGATGAAAAAAAAAAAAAAAAAAAAAAAAGATGAAAAAAGACCTTTCCTGCAGAAGGTTCTAATGCACNCTAAGAACAATCTGAGGGAGGTAACATGAGAAAGCAACCCAAACTGTAGGATTGCCAGAGAGATGAAAAAAAAAAAAAAAAAAAAAAAGATGAAAAAAGACCTTTCCTGCAGAAGGTTCTAATGCACAGCCTAGCATGCTCACAGAACAAAGGATTGAGTGAAAATCAAAGGAGAGCTAGTTGGATTCGTATAGGCCCCTCTTCCACAGAGGCAGAGAGGCAGACCTGTGACAGCCAGAGCAGGAAGGCAAGGGGCTGCCACCATCTTGGCCACAGAGATGGCATCTTCCACCAAACTGTGAGCAGGACCCAGTTGTTAGCCACTTCTTCCTGGGATCCTGCATGGCTGACATCTGCCAGGAGTTTCACAGCCTGAGATCAACTCCCCAGAGGATACACACAGCACACCTGAGATGGTGCTCTTGCCACTCACCCCAGAAACCGACTGGCTGGGAATAGGGAGTTGATTAAGACACATGGCCCACTTAGGACAGTGTGCTCACCAAGCACCCGCTTGCCTGAGCTTCTCTGACCTGGGAAGGGCACCAAACGCACAGCCCAACCCAATCTGTGCCCTTGTAGAGTACCCAAAAACCTGAGCAGCAAGACCTGGGAAGTGCACAAAATGGAGGACCGACTTGGGACAGTGACCTTGCAGAGAACCCTGGAGTATGATCAGTGTAGACCTGGGAAGCACACACTGCCTTGATCTGTGACTAACCCAGAGTGTTCCATACACTGTGAGCTCTCCCTGCACATGTTAAGGGTATTTGTTTGTAGTGTTACTCTGTCTCCAAAACTCACCTGAATAAGTGAGCCTAAATAAGTGACCACCTTCGCCCCCTTGTTTCAGGGTAGAAAACAGACACTGTAGAGACTTGCAAACAGGGGTAGCCAAAATAAACAAAGAAGAGGGAATCACTCAGGAAATGATAGTTGCAACAAATTAAAGCCCTCCAGTTAATATTGACTGTGCATTGAGGGGGGCCCATAGACATCGAGAAAATGTTGAAGCTGGAACAAGGAATTATCTGAAACTGAACTGACCCCACACTGCACAAAACAGCACCAGAGAAATTCTTAGATATATTTTTAATATTCAGTCAGTTCAGTTCAGTCACTCAGTCATGTCCGAATATTTGCGATTCTCCC
>SJYX01022617.1:103833-118524 GCA_006410675.1 Oreotragus oreotragus
TTTTTTTTCGATATTTACTTTTATTTACTTTTCAATTTATTTGGCTGCACTGGAGCTTAGTTGTGAAGGGTAGATCTTTTAGCTGTGGCATCCAAACTCTTGGTTGTAGCACATGGCATTTAATTCCCCAATCAGGGATCGAACCTGGGCCCCCTACTTTGGGAATGCAGAGTGTTAGCCACTGGACCACCAGGGAAGCACCCTCTAATGAGTATTTAAATAAAGAATATTGTGAAGGATGTGGGAGCAAAATGGGTTCCTTTCTACTGATTTCCAGGGGATTCTACAAAGTTAAGAGAAAGTTTGGGAGAAGAGGAATATAGGTCAGAAACATCCCAGAAGGGCTGGAAGGGGCTGGCTGAAGAAGCACAGTCATACTTAATGCCTAAAGTTACAGACAAAAGAACTTAGAAAAATGTTTAGAGAAATGAAATTCAGCATACAGTCATCCAGGTTATCAGAGAAAAGTTAATACCTGGGAAGGTCTTCTAAACAGGAGTATTTGGCAGTAATGGAACTATATACAATCTAATGACTTTCTGCAAAATTCTGGCAAGAGAAAAATTCAGCAAGTAGTGTAGACTACCAGTTGCTAACAAAATATGTTAGAGCAAAGATAGAGGTTCCATTGAGATGGCTCACCATTCCCCAAAACCTGTAATAATTCCATGCCGCTACTGCTAAATCACTTCAGTCATGTCTGACTATGTGCGACCCCATAGATGGCAGCCCACCAGGCTTCCCTGTCCCTGGGATTCTCCAGGCAAGAACACTGGAATGGGTTACCATTTTCNATGGCTCACCATTCCCCAAAACCTGTAATAATTCCATGCCGCTACTGCTAAATCACTTCAGTCATGTCTGACTATGTGCGACCCCATAGATGGCAGCCCACCAGGCTTCCCTGTCCCTGGGATTCTCCAGGCAAGAACACTGGAATGGGTTACCATTTTCTTCTCCAATGCATGAAACTGAAAAGTGAAAGTAAAGTCGCTCTGTTGTGTCTGACCCTCAGCGACCTCTTGGACTGCAGCCTTCCAGGCTCCTCCATCCATGGGATTTTCCCGGCAAGAGTACTGGAATGGGGTGCCATTGCCGTCTCCAAATAATTCCATGGGTTATTATCAAATAGCCCCTGTCTTAGACTGCTCAGGTTGCTGTAACAAAATGACATTAACTGGTTGACTTAAGCAACAGAACTTTCTCTCACACATCTCTGGAGGCTAGAAGTCTGAGATCAGGGTCCAGCATGGTTGGTTTCTGGTGAGGACCTTCTTCCTGCCTTCCAGATGGCCACCTGCTTGCAGAGTCCTCACATGGCCTTTCCTTTCTTCCTCTGTGTATAATGCCACTAATCCCACCATGAAGGCCTCACCATCAAGATCTAATATGACTAAATTCTTCCCAAAGTTCTCATTTCCAAAACCAACCATGTTAGAGTAATGATGAGCATCAACACATGAATTTTAGGAGAACACAAATATTCAGTCCATACACACACTTCCATTTCTGAACATAGTACTTGTTAATTAAAACTAAATTACCCAATCTAACATAATAAAATGCATCTCTTTCTGGTCTATAATTCATGCAAGCTATTTAAAACTTTTATTTGTCCACTGCTAGTATAAATGTTGATAGCCACATTAGAGAATTTAAGAATTCCAAATAAAAATCCCTACTATAAGAAAAAATAATGTTTGATTGAATTAAATAGTATTATTTAAATTCCTATTGATAGCAATTTTGTAGGGACCATTGTCAGGCAGGTATGATTGTATTAAACTACTACAAAGAAGCTAGACTTATGTCATATTTGAATAAATCTTTGCCATTAAAAATACATTTATTACAGGAACATTTCTTAAAGATCCGTAATGTCTTTATAGTAGGCTTTCAAACTGCAATTCTAAAAAGTCAATGAGCATTTATGATATGCTTAATTTAATTATCCCTGACCCAACTGGAGCACACAAATAGAAAGCAATCTGTTTTAAAGTATTAGTTACTTTAAAACAAAAGCTTTAAACCCAATTTTTAAAACAACATAATTCTAAAGTATTAGTTTCACCTGTGAATAATAGAAAACTCAAACAACACTAACTTTAACAAGTCAGAAGTTTAAACCTCTCTTATGGAATTTTCAGCTTCAGGACAGGCAAAGCAGCCGACAAAGTTCTTGGTTGTCCCACAAAGCCAACAAAACAGCTTCACAAGGACCTCAGACACACACCGTTTTTATACTCTGCTACTGCTACTGCTAAGTCGCTTCAGTCTGTGCAACCCCATAGACGGCAGCCCACCAGACTCCCCCGTCCCTGGGATTCTCCAGGCAAGAACACTGGAGTGGGTTGCCATTTCCTTCTCCAATGCATGAAAGTGACAAGTGAAAGTGAAGTCGCTCAGTCATGTCTGACTGCTAGCGACCCCATGGACTACAGCCTACCAGGCTCCTCCATCTATCTTCCTTTAATTCTAACTGTGGCCCTCAGGACCAGAGTCAAGATGGAGCACCAGCAAGCACTTCCATGTCCCTATTGGGAAAGAAGAAATTTCCTCTCTTCTCTTCTAGGTTATTTGCTGGCCTAACAAGTAAATTGACGTAAGGTATATGAAGAGGACAAAGGAAAATTTAATTATGTACAAACTGAAGTCCCACAAAGATTGGAAATTCCCAGCCACTCAGATAACAGAGGTTTACACACCATCCTAAGTTGAGGGGCTTCTCTGGTGTCTTAGTTAGTAAAGAATCTGCCTGCAGTGCAGGAGACCTGGATTCAGTCCCCAGGCCTGGAAGATCCCCTGGAGAAGGAAATGGCTAACCACTCCAGTATTCTTCTCTGGAGAATGCGTGGACAGAGGAGCTTGGTGGGGTTGCAAGAGTTGGACACAGTTTAACAACTAAACCACCACCAAGATGAGGAGAAGGGAGCAGGAGTCTAGGGTTCAAAGGGGAGGAAAACAGTTTACAGGAAAATGAAAAGCAGATATTTGGTAAACAGATGTTTGCCCTGCCATGCAGGTAGACCTTTCTAATATAAGAAGTTCTCTCTGGTAATAGCTCTTCCTGGTAGAGACCCCTTGTCTAAATTCTTTCAGGCAGTTAGTGAAGTTGCTCAGTTGTGTCTGACTTTTTGCGACCCCATGGACTGTAGCCTGCCAGGCTCCTCTGTCCATGGGATTTTCCAGGCAAGAGTACTGGAGTGGGTTGCTATTTCCTTCTCCAGGGGCTCTTCCCTATCCAGGGACTGAACCCCAGTCTCCTGAATTGCAGGCAGATGCTTTACCTTCTGAGCCACCAGGAAAGCACCTCAGGCAGTTAAGAAGGAGGCAAAAAACTCTTCCTGAGACTCCAGGGCTCCAATTGAGGTCAGCCTGAAATAGCCTCACACCCAGGTAAAACATTCTTGGGTAGCCTGCCCTGAACCCCTCATTTTGAACCACAGGATGGAAAAAGGGAGACACAGGGCAAAAAGTTCCCTCCAGTGTTTCTGAGAAGATGCTCCAAGAAGCTACCATGGACCACTTCCTTTTAAACCTCCCTGACTAGAACCCAGTTGTCAGGCTACACTTAAGAAGCATGAGAGGGATGAAAAATGTACTCTTTATTCTTGAAGGCCATATGCCATGATAAAATTTTTTATTCCTATGGGAAGAAACAAGAAGTGTTGAAGAACTAGATTAGAATGACTTTTCCTATATCCCCAAGTGAACGTTTTGTCCTTTTGATAAGCCCATCATTTCCTCACTCTGAACTGCAGTCTTACACCTAAATAGGAACATCAGATTGCTGAGCTGGACAAAGAAGTAGCACAAGAAAAAAAAAGATAAAATTAGCCCGACATCCTGTTTTAAACCGAAACAGCTCAATTGGCAGTTTTTTTCCTGAGGGGAAGTGGGATGAGAGCCAAGACTGAATTACCTTTCATCTGAGGAAAGCTTGGCTTTCGCTCGGCGCAGTTTGGTAGTTTATAACAAGCTCTGAAACACATTCCATTATTCTATCTGCCAGACTCCTCCCATATCATTTTCCCCTATAGGTTACCAAAAAATGTTAAGCACAGTTACCTATACAGTAGAGTAGGTGCTGGTTGGTTATCTATTTTATGCATAGCAATATATATACATTTTAATCCCAAACTCCTGATTCATCCCTCTGCTTCCCCTTCCCTTTAAGTAACTGTAAGTTTGTTTCCCATGGCTGTGAGTCTACTGTTGCTTTGTATAAAAGTTTGTATGTATCTTTTTAAGATTCTGCATATGAGCAATATCATATTTGTCTTTCTCTGCCTTAACTTCACTCAGTATGACAATCTCTAGGTCTAACCATGTTGCTGCAAATGGCATTATTTCATCCTTTTTATGGCTGAGTAGAGTAATTGGCAAAGTGGAAGAGTGTTACCTACTCAGAAACAAAACACAAATTTGAGATGTAGGAGAAAAAATACTCCCATAAAACAGGAAACATGCAATAGAAATGGTACTCAAAATTCCTGAAATCAAACATATGGTTTCACTTGCACTAACAGTTGATGTCAAGAAGGTGCAAATTTGTTGTAAAAAATAATAATAATAAAATAAATTCACTACTTGTGTGTATTTTACTTCTCCTCAGATGAAATATTTATTTTCATTTAGTCATACATAATATCCATTTCATGATTCTATTGAATTATTTCAGGAGCATTCAAAGTATTTCAGCATGAACCCTGATACTTAGCATGAACTTAACCTTCTGTTTCTGAATTTTCATCTCATTATCATAGACATATTTTTACAATAATCACAAATATATATCAATTCTTTCTTTACCTTTGAAACTCAAAAGGCATAAGAATAAACTATATGTCCCTTTTAATTGTTGCCTAACTAGGTTTTACACATTTTGATATTTTCATATAAAAACAATGCCTTTCATCTCTTTATCATATCAATAGCATTATTCAGTGTATCAAAATATATTGAGTCACTCTTGAAGATTCATAATAATAATTTGTGATATTATTTTTATGAGAAACCCATATAAACTACTGAATCACTCTTGGCGGGGACCTGAGATTTTAATAGCTGTGACTTCATGAAAATAAAATGCTAGGTTGTTAATGCTTTGGGCTTTCTCCTGAGGCAATTTAAAATGAGAACATTTATTTTTATTCTCCCCATTGGGTTCAGAATAGCACTAGGTAAACAGCTGTAACTTCTTCTCTCTTATTCTGACAGGGAGCTGACAGTAGCTACTTACCTCCCAAGTAAACCACACTTGACTAGAAGCTAATGAGGTGATTAAGGTTCACTCATCAACACCTTCCAGTCAAGTAAGCCCACCCGACACACTCTGATGAGCCAAAGGTTGAGTGGGAAAGAAAAGCCTACCTTGGGGAAGTACCTAGCAAACAATAATTTCTAACCAGCACAACCACTTTGAAATAACAAATGTAAGCAGATTTCCTTCCAGAAATTAAAAAAAAGATAAAACTATATATAATTTTTCTTTTGAAAAAAGGAAGTTAAAAATAACTTACTCAACTTTTGCTTTAATTATTTATTGTTTTTTTAAATTGTGATGATCAAAAATACATACCTACTTCAAATTGTTCTTATGATATTCAAATAAAATAAAATGTTATTATTTATGATAAAGTTACTATGCAAATGTTGAATTAATGTCATTAAAATAGAATAGGATAGTAGGAGCTTTTTTGCAAGCATAAAGAACATAATAAGTAGTTGATGTAATTTTAAATGATTTGGTGGCAAAAGGACCCAATTTGGATGCTTTCCCAAAAGGCTTCCTATTTCTTGCTTTTGGAAGATCACCCATGTCCTTGTGATATTCATCATAACCACCTAGAAATATTCCCACATGGCTATCCCTTCCATATGCTTGTACTGTTTCCTCTGTTTGTATTTGGGTTCCCAGGCCATATGAAATCTTCTCAAAATCAAGAAACATTGATTCCTATATCATTTGACCACACAATATACACAAAATCAATTCACATTCTGTCAGTAAAAGCTGCTGCACCACAGACTTCTTTAATCATGTATCTTTATTCTAAACTCTAAACAGTGTAGCAAAAATATAACTGCAAATGTCTCCCTCTTATTCAGCCCTGATGTGTTATTGGTTTCTATTTGTGCAGCTTTGACTCACAGCAAAACAGAATGTGTGTTGTTTCTAAAGCAATAATATGCTTCTCCATACAAAAAGACACTCCTTAAGTTTTAAAAATGGCTCTTCATGATGGATAGTTTTTAAGCCAACATATTATAATGCCGTTTGTGTAATAAACACTCACTCCAATAATATTCCATAACTCTAGGCTATAGAGAACAGTTAGGGAAAATAGGACAGATGGATTCTGCTTCTTCCTAATTCTATTCCTATTTTTCCATGTGATTCTAATGGATTATTTTGATATAGATTGTATCCAGATAGCTTTTCAAGGAATTAATGAGATTCTGGCCTCTTGGTCCACAGTGACTTTACTTTCATTCTCATCATCACATTCAAGGTCACTTACCACATTGTTTCATTTGGCATTTACGATTTACTATTACATATTATGCATATATATATTATGCAAAATATAATAAAGATCTAGTGCATATTATTCATAGCTTGATTCTCCAACTAGATTCTGTTTAAGTAAAAAATAGATTCTGGGACCCGTAGCAGTTATCTTCACATAAATAAGTCTCAGCAAATATGTGTTGCTAAATCATGATGTTGACAATATGTTTTAAAACAAAAAGAAATATACTAATTTAATAAAACCAAAAAAAAATCCAGTCCATCCATTTTCTATATAAACTTAGAATCAATGTAAACATACTTTCTACACATTTCAGCCTCCATGAAAATTGTTACTAATTTTATTTTCTGCTTAATTAAAAATTAAAAGACCCATCATGCCACTACATCCAATTGTCCATTGATGAAACATTATCAAAACTCAGCCTAGAAATAGAAATTCATATTAGAGTCCCTCACAGGGCTCAGAACCCACACGGAAGCAATTATTTTCAGGTCTCTAGCTGAGCCATGAGAAACTTACTTAACTTGACCCTATTATATTGGGCTCCACAGAATTACTATCCCTTAAGTTATATGTTTAAAATAGGTGCTGGATTTCATCAGGAAAAAATACCAAACGGGGCCTATCAGAATTGATACCTTCATTTGTTAAAAAATTTTTGATGACTTATTTAGGTTTCCTTCACTTAAAGTTCCATTAAAATCCAAACCAAATAAAACCACATCATTTTAGGATAAATATGAGGAGATATTCTGTTTCTCTTGGAGAATGATTCATATTTTATTCAAAGACATGGTTGTGGTGGTAGTTTAGCCACTCAGTTGGTCTGACTCTGTGATTCCATGAACTATAGCCCACAGGCTCCTCTGTCCATAGACTTCTCCAGAGAAGAATGTTGGAGCGGGTTGCCATTTCCTTTCTCAGGGAATCTTCCTGGCCCAGAGCTCAAACCCAGGTCTCCTGCACTGCAGGTGGATTATTCACCAACGGAGCCACTGAGGAAGCCCTCAAACACATGAGAGCTTTCAAAGACATTTGGAAAAAAAGTCATTTTTTTCTTGCTTTAAAACTTCTGGGATAATCAAAACCCAGTTCTCAGGGCAGTAATCATACTTGTATGAAGCCTTATGTAGCAAATAAAAATGCATTCCATATTTCTTTCAGGCCATCTTGACAATCTCTTCTACTTTATTTTCTCTTTGGTTCTTTTCCACTCAATGTGTTATCAGTCACTTCATGTTCTCTGTGAAAGAGGTATTATGCATTTTAAAAACAGAAGACATAGAATTACTCATTTCTTAATTGTAATTATGTGGTTTAGGTTTTTCTCATAAGGATTCAACATGTGAAGAAATTAGGAAGAAGAGAAGTGGGGAATGCGAGAAAATAGCTGTCAAGAAGGCCCCCAAGGATGCTGCTCACCTCCTGGCATAAAATCCTATGTAATAGTCTCTGCTTAAGAACCCTGGGTCAGACAACTTGCTTTTTCGTAACAGTTTATGTCAGAGATGGCAGGGTACTACGTGTTAAGTTACATGGACAGCGGCTTCTGCCTTGCTAACAGAACCTCTCAGTGGTGAGATGAGGCAAGTTCGGCATGTTGAAGATACCCAATCTGCAAGGAACTGAAAGGTGTCTCCAGATGAGAGCAATCAGGAATTTGAGACCTCAGTCTCACAATCATCAGGAAACTGAATCCTATCAACAGTCATAAAAGTGAACTTGGCATAAGGTCCTTCCCCAGTCCAGGCTTCAGGTGAGACCTTAACATTGGTTGACATGACACCTTGATCCTCCTAAGAGCCCCAGCTCCCCATCCCCAGATTCCTAACCCACAGTAACCATGAGATAGGAATGTGTAGCTTTGAGCCAATAAGTTTATGATTTTGGTATGCTACAATAAATGGCAGAGAAATACTCACAGTTTACTTATTTTGTAATTTAATCAAGAACCCCTCTTCTCTTGTGATTATTTTTAACACATTAGGAAATGTGTTCAAGTGAATGACTTACCTTTGTCTTTATTTTTTCTTTTGAGTCCCTTGGACTGCAAGGAGATCAAAGCAGGCAATCCTAAAGGAAGTCAATTCTGAATATTCATTGGAGGAACTGATCTGAAGCTGAAGCTCCAATACTTTGGTCACCTGATACAAAGAGCCAACTCATTGGAAAAGACCCTGATGCTGAAGAAAGACTGAGAGAAGAAGGAAGCGGGGCAGTAGAAGATGAGTTGGTTGGATAGCATCACCAACTCAATGGACATGAATTTGCACAAACTCTGGGAGATAGTGAAGAACAGGGGAACCTGTCATGCTACAGTCCATGGGATCACAAAGAGTCGAACATGACTTGGTGATTGAACAACCACAAATCAATTACACAGGTATTATAAATTATTATCTTATCCATTTCATTATGTAAATAATACTAAGATTATTCCTTTTAGAACCATTTTTATAAACCATTGTATATTTTAAAAGCAATGTTTGGGAACTTGCCTCATGATTCAGTAGTTAAGACTTCACCTTCCAGAGTACAGGGTGCAAGTTTTCCATTTCTGGTTGGGTAGCGAAGATCCCACATGCCTCACGATCAAAAAACCCAAAATATAAAACAAAAGTAATACCATAACAGATCAAATAGACTTTAAATATGGTCCACATCAAAAAAAATTATTAAATAGATAAAATGATGTTTGTAAATATGCTATTTTCCAAACGTCAACAGAATCTTCAATCACCTGGGTAAAAAGGAGATAATACCCATTACTCAGTAGTCAGAGACTTGAAGGAAAGTTGTAAATGAATAGGAGACATACTGAAGACGTGCCTTTTATCCTCTACTTTCATATATTTCCATAAAACAAATAAGAATTTTTTTCAGTCAGTTTCTTTAATATGAAGAGACTCTTCTATATAAATAATTATATTTTCTTAATGATTAATAAAATATTTGAGTCCTAACACCATCACTGGAAATTTTCTTTTACACTGCAGTATAAATGAAGCATATATGTTGTTAAGTTCCTGGAAGGTCAGTTATTTTATTATCCAGTGCTATTTATAATATATAACATATTGCCAAAAAGGTTTCTGTCATTTTTCCCCCAGAATTAGCCAAGACTTCTTAAACACTATTCAACCCAGTCAGGCCCCTGCATGTCACAGGAATCCTTTTTAACTAGTTCTTACCTTTTTTTTTTTTTTACTGCTCCCCTGATTCTCTGGTCATTTTATAACAGAACTCAGATTACAATACAGTTAAAATTAATGACTTAGCCAAACATGGTAGGAGCTTGAGCCTGTGTTCTTTGCTCTACTTTTCAGCCTCTGTGGGAGATGTGATAACTGTATGCTCTGGAATCTTCTAATTGATAGTGAAAAGGGCTGATAGATCACTGCACTGCTGCAAGTCATCCAGCGTGGACTCTGTCTAATGACCCCGAAGCACATTCAATACATGCTTTTCATCTGAAATCTTACCATTGTTCAAGCCACATTTGTCAGTGTTTGGAATGAGCTTGTATAAATCCCCTGCACTCCATTTCAGAGTTTACTTCTCTTCCTTTGTCTTTATGTACATCAGGGAAACACTAATACTAGTGTTTTACTAGTGTTCTAGATATAGAACTTGCAGGGCTTTAATACAGGCACCTGCTGGTCATATAATTGAGATTATCTAGGAGAAGGAAATGGCAACCCACTCCAGTGTTCTTGCCTGGAGAATCCCAGGGACGGGGGAGCCTGGTGGGCTGCCGTCTATGGGGTCACACAGAGTCAGACACGACTGAAGTGACAGCAGCAGCAGCACACTGAAGTAGAAACTAATTTACAAATTGTTTCATTTTATAGATGCATTTATATTTACATCACTAGTTTGGCAGCTAGCAACTCCTACTAGATATTATTTCTATCCTGCTACTTTTACAAAAGGTTTGAATTTACTTGAAAGCTATCATGCAACCAAATGATAATAAAATAGAAATATACACACTGCATAGGTTGCATATACTCATTAAATCCTCATGATGTAGGCTCAGACAGTAAAAAAGACCTTCCCTGGAGGTCCACCCAGCTCCAACCACCAACTTTTCTCTATTAGAGCAACTGGGTCTTTCACAGAACTTTCAAAAACTGATCATTACTTTAGTTACTTTGCTTAATTTTCTATCTTCTCCCTTCCATACAAGCTGCATACAGAAAGAGACTCTGTGTGTGTGTGAGATTCAAGATTATAACAGAACACAATAACATGAAATATGACAGAGTGGCTGGTGTAGAGAAATAATATCAATAGAAGCTTGCTGCATATGCTGTTAAATGTGTAAGTTATCTGGAAATGGGAGAGAGGAGAGAAGTCTGTCAGTGACGTGAGTGTCATGCCAGCCATGGTGATGGCCCTGGCAACTGATTATTGTGGAGGACCTTCCACTCAATTATGCTTTTCAAATTCTTGTTCTTAGCATCTGGAGAATAAGTGAAGGAAACAGGACCGAATGGGAATGGAGGTGTTTCGGTAGACATCATTGCAGAGGCTGCAAACAGCAAGCACCAACACTAGAACATCAGGACCAAGTGTGCCTGGTACCCAGAGTCCATGGAAACAGATGAGGGACCATAACAAACCTTCACAAAGTCACATCGGTAGTCTCCAGGGTGAGGAGTGGAAGGTGAGGCATCATAGGGAAGGTAAGCCTTTATTTTCCCTGCACAAGGCGAGACTTTCAGACCCTTCTGCCCTCCTCCTCCCACTGCAAACCTTGATGACTAATATGTTTAGGGAGGAATCAGGCCTCATGGCTGCAAATCCTCCACTGTTTATGAAGTCAAGATGTTTTCAAGGATAAAGGAAATGAACAATTTATGCTTTTTGCATCATCTTGAGGTTTATGTTTTCCCTTATCTTTCAGCCCCAATGAGAACTTGAATTAGAACTTGAAGTTACAGAGAAGGAAAAAATCAGCGAGCAGGGCTAAGTGTTGTACTTATTAACTGTATAAACCATATGCTGAAGCCTGGAAAATACACCTGTTAGAGGTCAGAAGAATTAGATCCACAGACATGCTAAATAAAATGACAGTAAGTCAGGACAGACAACAGATGAAAGTAAATTGTAATGCTCTATCCTTTCTATGGTTGAAATGAAAATATGTTTCTAATCTTCCTATCAGCTAAAAATAATAGATTTTTGATAAATAAAAATAATTTATAAGGAAAAATGCCTTCCAAATATTCAATTTTGTATAAAATGTTCACAGCACAGAATAAGAAAAAATAAACCTTACCCATGTCTTGATTTACTGACCTTCATCTGATTGTACGTGCTGGAACGGCAGCTGCATGGCACTGGAGTCTTTGAGGAGATACTCCATGTCCAAGGGCAGAGAAGCCCCAGCAAAATGGTAAGAGGGGTGAATTCATATTTAGAATCAAACCCCATTTCCACCAGAGACACTCAGAAGGCTCAAACAAACCTTGTCCACACAAGGAAACACAGACTCCAAAAAGACTGAGACAGAACTGTGTTTGAGTGTCTCCTGTGGAGGTACAGGTCAGCAGTGGCTGCTGCAGGGGCAGGGGCTCTGGGTGTGGCAGACCTGGGTATGGCATAAGCCCTCTTGGAGGAGGTTGCCATTAACCTCACCATAGAGCTGCCAGAACTTACACAGGACTGGGAAATAGATTCTTGAAGGGCACAAACAGAACCTCGTGTGCACCAGGACCCAGGATAAAGGAGCAGTGACCCCACAAGAGACTGACCCAGACTTGCCTGTGACTGTCCAGGAATCTTCATCAGAGGTGTGGGTCCATGGTGGCCTGCTGCAGGGCTGGGGGCACTGAGTGTAGCAATACATGCATGGGACCTTTTGAAGAAAGTTGCCATTATCTTCATTACCTCCACCATAGTTTGGCCCTGGGTAAGTAACAGGGAGGGGAAGGCAATGGCACCCCACCCCAGTACTCCTGCCTGGAAAATCCAATGGACGGAGTAGCCTGGTGGGCTGCAGTCCATGGGGTCGCTAACAGTCAGACAGACTGAGCTACTTCACTTTCACTTTTCTCTTTCATGCATTGGAGAAGGAAATGACAACCCACTCCAGTATTCTTGCCTGGAGAATCCCAGGGATGGGGGAGCCTGGTGGGCTGCCGTCTATGGGGTCACACAGAGTCGGACACGACTGAAGTGACTTAGTAGCAGCAAGTAACAGGGAGGGAACACAGCTCCACTCGTCAACAGAAAACTGAATTAACGATTTACTGAGCATGGCCCTGCCCATCAGAACAAAACCCAGTTTCCCCCTCAGTCACTCTCTCCCATCAGGAAGTTTCCATAAGCCTTGTATCCTTCTCCAGCAAAGGGCAGACTGAAAACCACAATCACAGAAAACTAACCAATCTGATCACATGACCATAGCCATGTCTACCTCAATGAAACTATGAGCCATGCTGTGTGAGTGAAGTGAAGTCATCCAGTCGTGTCCGACTCTTTGTGCCCCCATGGACTGTAGCCTACCAGGCACCTTCATCCATGGGATTCTCCAGGTGAGAATACTGGAGTGGGTTGCCATTTCCTTTTCCATGTTGTGTAGAGCCACCCAAAATGGACAGGTCATGGTGGAGAGATCTGACAAAATGTGGTCCACTGGAGAAGGGAATGGCAAACCACTTCAATATTCTTACCTTGAGAACCCCATGAACAGTATGAAAAAGAAAAAAGATAGGACACTGAAAGATGAACTCCCCAGGTCAGTAGGTGCCCAATATACTGTTGGAGATCAGTAGAGAAATAACTCCAGAAAGAATGAAGAGACAGAGCAAAAAAAAAAAAAAAAAACCACCCAGTTTTGCATGTAACTAGTGATAGAAGAAATGTCCGATGCTATAAAGAGCAAAATTGCATAGGAATCTAAAATGTTACGTCCATGAATCAAGGCAAATTGGAAGTGGTCAAACAGGAGATGGCAAGAGTGAACATCGACATTTTAGGAATCAACGAACTAAAATGGACTGGAATGGTTGAATTTAACTCAGAGGACTATTTTATCTACTACAGTGGGCAAATATCCCTTAGGAAAAATGAAGCAGCCATCACAGTCAACAAAAGAGTTTGAAATGTGTACTTGGATGCAATCTCAAAAATGACAGAATGATCTCTGTTCATTTCCAAGGCAAACCATCCAATATTACAATAATCCAAGTCTATATCCCAACCCGTAATGCTGAAGAAGAGGCAGTTAAACAGTTCTATGGAGACCTACAAGGCCTTCTAAAACTAACACCCAAAAAAGATGTCCTTTTCATTGTAGGCGACTGCAATACAAAAGTAGAAAGTCAAGAAATACCTGGAATAACAGGCAAATTTGGCCTTGGAGTACAGAATGAAGCAGGGCAAAGGTTAATAGCATTTTGCCAAGAGAACGCACTGGTCATAGAAAACACCCTCTTCCATCAGCACAAGAGAAGACTCTACACATGGACATCATCAGATGGTCAATATTGAAATCAGATTGATTGTATTCTTTGCAGCCAAAGATGGAGAAGCTCTATATAATCAGCAAAAACAAGACTGGGAGCTGACTGTGGCTCAGATCATGAACATCTTACTGCCAAATTCAGACTTAAATTGAACAAAGTAGGGAAAACCACTACAGCATTCGGGTATGATCTAAATCAAATTTCTTATGATTAACAATGGAAGTGAAAAAAATAAATTCAAGGAATTTGATCTGTTAGAGTGCCTGAAGAACTGTGGACACAGGTTCTTGACACTGTACAGGAGACAGGGAGCAGGACCATCCCCAAGAAAAAGAAATATAAAGAACCAAATGGCTGTCTGAGGAGGCCTTACAAATAGCTGTGAAAAGAAGAGAAGTGAAAAGCAAAGGAGAAAAGGAAAGATGTACGCATTTGAATGCAGAGTCCCAAAGAATAGCAAGGAGAGATAAGAAAGCCTTCCTCAGCAATCAGTGCAAAGAAATAGAGGGGAAAAACTGAATGGGAAAGACTAGAGACCTCTTCTAGAAAATTAGAGATACCAAGGGAACATTTTATGCAAAGATGGGCACAATAAAGGACAGAAATGGTATGGACCTAACAGAAGCAGAAGATATTAAGAAGAGGTGGTAAGAATACATGGAACAGCTATACAAAAA
>SJYX01022617.1:118810-179946 GCA_006410675.1 Oreotragus oreotragus
AATAATAATAAAATTAAAAAAAAAAAAAAAAGGCAGAGACATTACTTTGCTAACAAACGTCCGTCTAGCCAAAGCTATGGTTTTTCCAGTATTCATGTATGGATGTGAGAGTTGGACTATAAAGAAAGCGGAGTGTGGAAGAACTGATGTTTTTGAACTGTTGTGTTGGAAAAGATGCTTGAGTCCCTTACACAGGGGAGATCCAACCAGTCCATCTTAAAGGAAATCAGTCCTGAATATTCTTTGGAAGGACTGATGCTGAAGCTGAAACTTCGATACTTTGGCCACCTGATGCAAAGAGCTGACTCATTGGAAAAGACCCTGATGTTGGAAAAGATTGAAGGTGGGAGAAGAAGGGGACAACAGAGGATGAGATGGTTGGAGGGCATCACCGACTCAATGGACATGAATTTGAGTAAAGTCTGGGAGTTGGTGATGGACGGGGAGGCCTGGCTGAACTGAACTGAACTGAATGAAAAACCCAGAAGAAAAAGTCTTTATTTATGCCCACCTATTAATCAAAAAGAAAGGTAATAATCCAATTATTTATATCCCTGACTGTCTAAGGACAACATAAGAGTGGACATTTTGCTTAACTGAATTTTGGGGATCTCAAAGATCAACACGATGAAATCATTCATTCAAAAACTTTCATCAGCAATACAAAGTATTATTTTGTTCAGTTCAGTTCAGCTCAGTCATTTCCAACTCTTCGCGACCCCATAAACTACAGCACGCCAGGCCTCCCTGTCCATCACCAACTCCTAGAGTCCATCCAAACCCATGTCCATTGTGTTGGTGATGGTACAGGTATATAAAAGGTTAGTTGGTATATTTGTTTGTTAGCATATATTGTAAGTCAAATTTGTGCAGTAATAACCAATTTACATTAGTTTTATATTGATCAGTGGGATGAAAATTAGAATTAGTACAATCAGATCAGTTCAGTTCATATCAGTTGCTTAGTTGTGTCTGAATCTTTGCGACCCCATGCGCTGCAGCATGCCAGGCCTCCCTGTCCATCACCAACTCCTGGAGCTTAATCAAACTCATGTCCATTTAGTCTGTGATGCCATCCAACCATCTCATCCTCTGTCATCCCCTTCTCTTCCCAACTTCAATCTTTCCCAGCATTAGGGTCTTTTCAAAATGAGTCACTTCTTCACATCAGGTGGCCAAAGAATTGGAGTTTCAGTTTCAGCATCATTCCTTCCAAAGAAATCCCAGGACTGATCTCCTTTAGAATGGACTGGTTGGATCTCCTTGCAGTCCATGGGACTCTCAAGAGTCTTCTCCAACACCACAGTTCAAAAGCATCAATTCTTTGGCACTCAGCTTTCTTCACAGTCCAACTCTCACATCCATACATGACCACTGGAAATACCATAGCCTTGACTAGACGGACCTTTGTTGGCAAAGTAATGTCTCTGCTTTTTAATATGCTATCTAGGTTGGTCATAACTTTCCTTCCAAGCCTGAGCACAAAAGTATTGATGTTTTTTAACTGTGGTGTTGGAAAAAACTGGTGAGAGTCCCTTGGACTGCAAGGAGATCCAACCAATCAATCTTGAAGGGAAGCAGTCCAGAATATTCACTGGAAGGACTGATGTTGAAACTGAAACTCCAATTCTTTGGCCACCTGATGTGAAGAAGTGACTCATTTTGAAAAGACCCTAATGCTGGGAAAGATTGAAGTTGGGAAGAGAAGGGGATGACAGAGGATGAGATGGTTGGATGGCATCACAGACTAAATGGACATGAGTTTGATTAAGCTCCAGGAGTTGGTGATGGACAGGGAGGCCTGGCATGCTGCAGCGCATGGGGTCGCAAAGATTCAGACACAACTAAGCAACTGATATGAACTGAACTGATCTGATTGTACTAATTCTAATTTTCATCCCACTGATCAATATAAAACTAATGTAAATTGGTTATTACTGCACAAATTTGACTTACAATATATGCTAACAAACAAATATACCAACTAACCTTTTATATACCTGTACCATCACCAACACAATGGACATGGGTTTGGATGGACTCTAGGAGTTGGTGATGGACAGGGAGGCCTGGCGTGCTGTAGTTTATGGGGTCGCGAAGAGTTGGAAATGACTGAGCTGAACTGAACTGAACAAAATAATACTTTGTATTGCTGATGAAAGTTTTTGAATGAATGATTTCATCGTGTTGATCTTTGAGATCCCCAAAATTCAGTTAAGCAAAATGTCCACTCTTATGTTGTCCTTAGACAGTCAGGGATATAAATAATTGGATTATTACCTTTCTTTTTGATTAATAGGTGGGCATAAATAAAGACTTTTTCTTCTGGGTTTTTCATTCAGTTCAGTTCAGTTCAGCCAGGCCTCCCCGTCCATCACCAACTCCCAGACTTTACTCAAATTCATGTCCATTGAGTCGGTGATGCCCTCCAACCATCTCATCCTCTGTTGTCCCCTTCTTCTCCCACCTTCAATCTTTTCCAACATCAGGGTCTTTTCCAATGAGTCAGCTCTTTGCATCAGGTGGCCAAAGTATCGAAGTTTCAGCTTCAGCATCAGTCCTTCCAAAGAATATTCAGGACTGATTTCCTTTAAGATGGACTGGTTGGATCTCCCCTGTGTAAGGGACTCAAGCATCTTTTCCAACACAACAGTTCAAAAACATCAGTTCTTCCACACTCCGCTTTCTTTATAGTCCAACTCTCACATCCATACATGAATACTGGAAAAACCATAGCTTTGGCTAGACGGACGTTTGTTAGCAAAGTAATGTCTCTGCCTTTTTTTTTTTTTTTTAATTTTATTATTATTATTATTATTATTTTTTTTAATCGAAAGGTTGGTCATAGCTTTTCTTCCAAGGAGTAACCGCCTTTTTATTTCATGGCTGCAGTCACCATCTGCAGTGATTTTGGAGCCCCCCAAAATAAAATTTCTCACTGTTTCCATTGTTTCTCCATCTATTTGCCATGAAGTGATGGGACCGGATGCCATGATCTTCATTTTTTGAATGTTGAGTTTTAAGCCAACTTTTTCACTCTTCTCTTTCACTTTCATCAAGAGGCTCTTTTGTTCTTCTTCACTTTCTGCCATAAGGGTGGCATCACCTGCCTATCTGAGGTTATTGATATTTTTGATGGCAATCTTGATTACAGCTTGTGCTTCAGCCCCAGAACTTCTCATGATGTACTCTAGATATAAGTTAAATAAGCAGGATGATGATATACAGCCTTGAGATAATCCTTTTCCTATTTGGAACCAGTCTGTTGTTCCATGTCCAGTTCTAACTGTTGCTTCTTGACCTAAATATGGGTTTCTCAGGTGACAGGTGAGATGGTCTGGTATTCCCATCTCTTTCAGAATTCTCCACAGTTTGTTGTGATCCACACAGTCAAAGGCTTTGACATAGTCAGTAAAGCAGATTTTTTTTGGAACTCTCATGCTTTTTCAATGATCTAACAATCAGCATAAGCTAAAAAAACCTTTGCCCCCTTTTCATAACTACAATAAAAATAGGGTTTGTAATCTATCTAGTTTAAAAATCATACAATATTAGGTCCTTCAAAATGGCAGATGTGAGAAGTTTGAGATTTTTTAAATTAGATTCAGTTTATTTATTTTTAAAAATTGGGGTATAGTTGCTTTACAACGTTGTGTTTATTTTTGCTGTACAGAAAAGTGAGTCAGCTGTATATACATATATCATCTCTTTTTTGTATTTCCCTCCTATTTAGGTCACCACAGAGCACCAAATAGAGTTCCTGATGCTATACAGTAGGTTCTCATCAATTATCTATTTTATACATGCTGCTGCTGCTGCTAAGTCACTTCAGTCGTGTCCGACTCTATGTGACCCCATAGACGGCAGCCCTCCAGGCTCCCTCATCTCTGGGATTCTCCAGGCAAGAATACTGGAGTGGGTTGCCATTTCCTTCTCCAATACATGAAAGAGAAAAGTGAAAGTGAAGTCGTTCAGTCTGTCCGACTGTTAGCGACCCCATGGACTGCAGCCCACCAGGCTACTCTGTCCATTGGATTTTCCAGGCAAGAGTACTGGGGTGGGGTGCCGTTGCCTTCCCCGATTTTACACATGGTAGTGTATATACATGAATGTCGATCTCCCGACTCCTTCCACCCCTTTCTTCCCTTACGTTTGTTCTCTGTGTCTGTGTCTCTACTTCTGCCTTGCAAACAGGTTCATCTGTACCATTTTTTTAGGTTCCATATATAAATTAAACAAAACGAGAAGATAGATTCAATTTTTTAAAAAACATAAACACTGAGCAATTAACTTAATTGAATGCCAATTAAAGTATGGGCAAAGGGTGAGCATGAATGAAGGCAGGATGAATCGTTCACTCAAATACTGAATCAAATGTTTAACCAGTCCAAAGGAATGTTGCTACTATGACTTTGATGTAAACCCACGAACTTGAGGGTCAAAACAACTCCTCCTGGCATTTAATCACATAAGAAGGGGGAGCGTGACATGTGATGTAGAGGGTAAGGCCTGGGGACACAGTGTCTAAGTTTGACCTCTGGCTTCTCCACTAGTTTGCTGTGTTACCTTGGATAATTTAATCTGTCTCTCTGCTCCTCAGTTTACTCATCTGTACAATGAGGATAATGTCAGTTCCTTAGGAAGTTGTTAGAGAAGGTCAATACTTATCAAGCACCCGAGAACAATGCCTAGTTCTATAGTCATAATGATCATTTTTGTTAACTTGTCTTTTCTATCAGGTTGTATATATTGCCTCATCCCAACAAAATTGAAACTCTCATGGACACAATGGGGGAAGGAGAGAACAAGATGAATGGAGTAAGTAGCATCAACGTGCATACACTACCATGAGTAAAATAGACAGCTGGTCAGAGATTGCTATGTAACACAGGGAGCCCAGCCTGGTGCTCTGTGATGACCTAGTGACGTGGGGGGATGGGGAGAGGGAAGAGGGAGGCTCAAGAGAGAGGTGGTATATGTGCAGTTATGGCTGATTTGCATTGCTGTATGGCAGAAATCAACACAACATTGTAAAGCAATTTCTCCCCAATTAAAATTAAATTTTAAAAAAGTAGAAACTCTTCTTTATATAATACAAATATATTTCAAAAAGTTTGTACCACCTCAGCATAATAAAAAGTCCCTGAATTGCATAAATACAATAGTGCATATGTCAATGGAGTTTATATTTGTGGACATAATAAGAGCACGTGTCCATACTCAGTCACTTCAGATGTATCCGTCTCTTTGTGACCCCATGGACGGTACCCCCCAGGCTCCTCTGTCCATAGGATTCTCCAGGCAAGAATACTGGAGTGGATTACCATGCCCTCCTCCAGGGATCTTCCCGACCCAGGGATCGAACCTGTGTCTCTTGCTTCCTCTGCAATTGCAGACAGATTCTTTAGTACTGAGCCACCAGGGAAGCCCAATAAGAGCACAGTGGTAAAAATAATTTCTAAATAATAACCGATTACATGAATAGATGTATTATTACTCACCTTTCTCTGAGTTAATTTTCTAGGGAATCTCACCTCCAGCACATAGACACACAAACATTAATAGGATCTTTGAGCCCACCTAGGTAAAGGAAGCTCCAGCACTCTTGCCTGGAGAGTCCCATGGACAGAGGAGCCTGGGGGGCTGCAGTCCATGGCGTCCCACACAGTCGGACATGACAAGCGACTTAGCAGCAGCGGCAGCAGCAGGTAAAGGAAGAAAGGATACTTTAGGTTATAACTGATTTGGTTCTAATATTCAGTTCAGTTAAGTTCAGTCGCTCAGTCGTATCTGACTCTTTGCGACCCCATGAATTGCAGCACGCCAGGCCTCCCTGTCTATTACCAACTCCCAGAGTTCGCTCAAACTCACTTCCATCGAGTCGACGATGCCATCCAGCCATCTCATGCTCTGTTTTCCCCTTATCCTCCTGCCTTCAATCCCTCCCAGCATCAGGGTCTTTTCCAATGAGTCAACTCTTCACATGAGGTGGCCAAAGTACTGGAGTTTCAGCTTCAACATCATTCCTTCTAAAGAACACCCAGGGCTGATCTCCTTCAGAATGGACTGGTTGGATCTCCTTGCAGTCCAAGGGACTCTCAAGAGTCTTCTCCAACACCACAGTTCAAAAGCATCAATTCTTCGGCACTCAGCNTGTGAATCCAGACAATGTGGCTCCATGGTTGTATTCCCAACCACTTTGCTTCCATCTGTCTTATATCCTCAGTTTCCTGTGTTCCGTCTACCTTGGGGAGCTGCTACATGGATGCCTAGACACTAGAGGTCAGTCTGCTTTAAGTCAAAAGAGCTGTTAAAGCTGAAGTACTGGGGTCTTCCGGCTGGTCCAGTGGCTAGGGCTCCATGTTCCCAAGGCAGGGGGCCCGAGTTCAATCCCTGGTTGGAAACTAGATCTTACATGTCTCAACTAAGGGGCTTTCCTGGGTGGTGCTAGTGGTAAAGAACCTGCTTGCCAACACAGGAGACATAAAAGACACTGGTCAGATCCCTGGGTGGGAAAGATACCCTGGAGGAGGGCCTGGCAACCCACTCCGTATCCTTGTCTGGAAAATCTCATGGACAGGGGAGCCTGGCGGGCTAAGTCCATGGGGTTGCAAAGAGTCGGACATGACTGAGTGACTAACACTTTCGTATCATTTATCACAGTGGGTTCCCCTAACAAGCCTGGACTTGGAGTCCAAAGTGCTTCCAGCTTAAAAGGACCATTTAATTCCATGGGACCCTCAGGGAGAGGGTATCACCCTCATGGCAGGGATTTGGAAATGAGGGGGTACATTTTGATTTTTACAAAGACTGAGGGGGTGTTATGGGCATTTAGGGCCTGAGGTCCAGGGATGCCAAACATCCCACACAGTGAATTATTTTGCCCCAATACCAGCAGTTGAGAAACACTGATAATCTATGTCCTTACAAATACAGGTGGGAAAAAAATTTTTTTTAATACAGGTGGAAAATGGGGCAGATAGGTTGGTTAAATAGCCAGCCCACCATCACCCAACTAGTTAACTATCTTCTAACTCCTGGAACAAGGTGTCTTCCACTGCACAATCAATGACTCAACCCCTCAAATCACAGAGCAACAATTACACGCGGTGAGTCTCTAATACATGCCATTTAGTGCCCCTAGGACCCTATAACGTAGATTTTATTAGTGCCCACTGAACAGATGAGGAAACTAAAGCATGGGGAAGTGAAACAACCAGCCCAAGATGCCCTAGTTAGAAAGTGGCAGAGCCAAAAGGTGAACCTGATTGTCTGGCTTTAGAATGTAAACTTTACCTTTATGCCAAGATGGAGGCATCAGGACACTTACCCAGGGACACATAATAGTTATTACTGTGTTATCTCCAATTGGCCAATCAAGAGATCGATTCTCAGAGGCCAAGGACAGGGAATTATCGCACCCATACAGAAGTCATTTAAGGTCACATAGTGAGTTACCATCATTCCCCTCTGATGAGATAATCTGCTCTCAGACACACTTCACCTTAGCAGCAGAACCAGGTGGGGTTCTTACAGCATAGCCTCTAGGGTCTAGCCAGAAAGGTTCTGGCCAACAGGCCGAGGAGCCAGGGGAGGCCTGGGTGGAGGTCCTCTCACCTGTATGTCTTGTGCAGCTCCATGATCCTTTCTTCCAGCTCCCGAGTCTGGTTCGGGGCGAAGCGGAGCTCGCTGACATAGTTGCCCACATGCTCCTCGGCATCGTAGTCACCCAGCTCAGCCTGCACGGCGTAGGAGCCCAGCAGGGCGTGCGTGACGAAGGAGCAGGGCAGGCGGCCTGTGATGATGTCCGCCCGCAGCTGCAGGCACAGGTAGTATCTGGAGATAGGGGAGAGCGGGCATGTGCACGGGGGGGCCCACTCCCTCCCTAGATGCCCCCAACCACAGCTTCATATGGATCCATCAGCTCCAAACTAATCAATACTCAGCACAGAGAGGAATATTCCCAGACATGCCATAATACTGGCAGGTCATGTGTTAATGCTCTGGGTGTATCTTAGAAGATGGTTATGTAACATTTCATGAAATGTTAAGCAATTTTGTTCATTTCTAAGTTTGATGGATTTTTCCTACTATGGGAACATTTTCAATTTCAAACTCGTTTTCAAGCTAAATTAGGACTGCTTTGCTGGTTTAGCCATTTTTAAAAAATGTGATGTATTTTGAATTATACAATTAATATACACTTATGGTGGGAAAAAATGTAAACTTTAGAGGTAATTCTAAATTTCCTCTTTATATTCATCCTCAGTCCTAATCCCCTCCCCCAGAGGTTACTCCTGTTATCCCTGTGGTGTTTAGACCTTTTTCCTCCATGGACATCTAGAAATGTATGTAATTTTCACATGATCATATTCATAGATTCATAAAAAGCGTTTGGTAAAGTTCAACATCCATTCATGATAAAAAACATCTTAAGAAAGTGGGTATAGAGGGAACATATCTCAACATAATAAAGGTTATTTATGACAAATCCATAGCCAATATGATATTCAATGCTGAAAAGCTGAAAGCCTTCCCACTAAAATCTGGAACAAGCCAAGGATGCCTACCTCACCAATTCTACTCAACATAATATTGAATGGAAGTCCTAACCACAGCAATCAGACAAGAAAAAGAAATAAAATGTATCCAAATTGGTAGGGAAGAGATAAAACTGTCATTATATGCAGATGACATGATACTATATATAGAAAATCCTAAAGACTCCTCATAAAAACTACTCATAAAACTCATAAAACTACTGAAACTGATAAATCAATTCAGCAAGATTAACAAGATTAACATACAGAAATTGGCTGCATTTCTTTACACTTTAACAATGAAATACCAGAAAAGTAGTGTAAAAAAAACAAATCCCCTTTAAAATCTGCATCCAAAAAACATTAAAAAAACAAACAAACAAGAATAAACCTGGTCAAGGAAGTAAAAGACTTATATGCTGAGAACTATAAAACATTAATGAAAGAAATCAGAGATGATTCAAAGAAATGGAAAGACATCTCATACTCATAATTAGAAGAATGAACATTGTTAAAATGGCCATACTAGCCAAACCAATCTAAAGATTTAATTCAATTCCTATCAAATTACCTGTGACATTTTTCACAGAACTAGAATAAATAATCCTATAATTTGCATGGAACCATAAAAGACCCAGAATTGCTAAATCCTGAGGAAAAAGGACAAAGCAGAAGGTATAACCCTCCCCAGACTTCAGACAATACACAAAGCTACAGTAATCAAAACAGCATAATATTGGCACAAAAAAAGACATATGGATCCACAGAACAGACTAGAGAGCCCAGAAATAAACCCACATACCTATATGGTCAATTAATCTTTGACAAAGGAGGCAAGAAAATACAATGGGGAAAAGACAGTCTCTTCAGCAAGTGGTGTTGGGAAAGCTGGACAGCCACATGTAAATCAATGAAATTGGAACATGCCCTCACATCATACACAAAAATAAACTCAAAATAGCTTAAAGACTTAAATATAAGAAATGATGCTGTAAAATTCCTAGAAAAGAACATAGGTAAGACATTCTCAGACATAAATCATACCAATGTTTTCCTAGGTCAATCTCCCATGGCAATAGAAAAACAAAACTAAACAAATGGGACCTAATCAAGTTTATAAGCTTTTGCACAGAAAAGGAAACCATCAACAAAACAAAAAGACAATCTATGGACTGGGAGAAAATATTTGCAAATGATGCCACCAACAGGGGCTTAATCTCCAAAACATACAAACAGCTCATATAACCTAGTAAAAAAAAAAAAAACAATCAAAGAATGGGCAGAAGACCTAAATAGACATTTTTCCAAAGAAGACATACAGATGGCCAATAGGCACATGAAAAGATGCTCATCGTCACTAAATATTAGGGAAATGCAAATCAAAACTACAATGAGGTACCACCTCACATAGTCAGAACGACCATCATTAAAAAGTCTGCAAATAACAAATACTAGCGAGGGTGTGAAGAAAAGAGAAGCCTCCTAGACTGTTGTTGGGAAAGTAAATTGGTGCAGCCACTAAGGAAAAGAGTATGGCGCTTCCTCTAAAAATTAAAAATAGAGTCGCCATATGATCTAGCAATCCCACTTCAGGGCATATATTCAGAAAATATATAATTCAAAAAGACGCATGCACTCCAATGCTCGTAGCAGCACTACTCACAGTAGCCAAGACACGGAAAGAATCTAAATATCCGCTGACAGATGCGTGGATAAAGAAGACGCAGTATCCTGGGTTGGCCAGAAAGTTCATTGTGGTTTTTCCATAGGACATTACAGAAAAGCCCAGATTAACTTTTTAGCCAACCAAATACAATGGACTACTACTCAGCCATAAAAAAAGAATGAAATAATGGTATCTGCAGCAACATGGATGGATCTAGAGAGTATCACACTAAGTAAAGTAAGTCAGAAAGAGAAAGACATACCACATGATAACACTTATATGTGGAATCTAAAATATGTGACAAATGAACTTATCTACAAAATAGAAACAGACTCACAGACACAGAGAATAGACTTGGTTGCCAAAGGGGAGGGGTGGTACAGGAAGAACAAAATGGGAGTTGCAGATCTGCGGGCGCAAACTATTATTAATAGATACAGAATAGAAAGACAACAAGGTCCTACTGGATAGCATGGGGAACTATTACATGAAATAAACCAGAATGGAAAAGAACGTGTAGAAGAAAATACATGTGTGTGTGTGTGCATAGAGCTGAATTACTTTACTGTACAGCAAAAATTAACACAACATGGTAAAGAAACTATACTTCAATAAAATACAGTTTAAAAATGCACATGGTTTCGATTAATGGGGAGTTTTTAGCAGGTAAATCTAGCAAATGCAACATCAACTGTGCAGCTCACTTGCCTTCTCACACTCAGCTGGGTGCCTTAGAGCCCTTCCCATGTCACCAGGTACGACTTGATTTTATTCATTTTAACTTCTGTACCATAATCCACCATCCGGAAAAACCTGTTTGCCGATGTATTCTCAGAACTTTTTAATTTGGCTACAGCTCTAAGTGAATTGTCAAAAACCAAATTGGCTCAGAAGAAATATTTCTAACCACTTTTATAACTTCCAAGACTTTTTATAACTTTCATGCACACTTGGATGACTTTACCATTTTCAGAACCATTTCAAACAAATTTTTTTATTGCTTTTTAAGTTACTGTGTTTTTTTTTTTTTTTTCCAATGTTCCAGTTCATTCTCAGCCTGCAGTACCTCCCTGATCACTTTGCCACGTCTCACCATTTTTTTCCCAATTACCTGTATCTTTTAAGTGGCTTTTATTTTTAAGTAGTTTGTACTGCTCCATGACATTATCTTCCAGCCAGAACTGAAGCTCTGGCATAAAGTACACACAGCCTCAGTGTATGCTCAGAGGCAAGGCTGCGGTTCAGAATCAGCAGCAGCTCAAACATCACAGGCACCAAGGGTGGGCTTATGGGCATTTCATTCAAAAGTCTCCAAATTCAGAAAACATTGCCAAGTACACAGAGTTCTCTTTCATTCCAGTCACTTTGTCATTTTGACCAGTTTATTTGGGGTTTAAATATTTTTTGCTAAACAGCTGCCACAGGGACTTCCTTGGTGGTCCGCTGCTTTCCACTGCAGGGGGTACAGGTTTGATCCCTGGTTGGGGAACTAAGATCCTGCATGCCACGCAGTGCACCCCCCCAAAATAAACACCTAAATAGTTGCTACTACCAACCCCATTCCCTGAGGCCATCCACATTGGGCAGGGCTAACTTCTTTCCTGGTGTCCCATTGTCCAGGAACAAAGAGGGGAGGCACCAGTGGGCAAGACCAGGAAGGGTGGGGGTTGTCTTGGTCTAAAGCTCTCAGCCCTGTCAGGAATGAAGTTTAGACCCTGCTGCTGCCACCCTAGCCCCAAGCTGACCTCAGGAATTACAGCAGGGCTAATGAGGCCAAGGCCTCAGATTTGATCTATTCCAGGAACATCTGTTTTATCTCCCAAGACCAGAGTCAGTACCTTGACCTTGGCTGATTGCTTGGCAAGTGGCAGAGATTAGAGAGGGACCCAGTGGGAGACAGGGACTAGTTTAGTAGCTCCAAAGCACATCCTATTTGCGGTAGGGGTGACACAGCCCCAGGATATCAAGAAGTAAGACTATCTCTTTGGAAGGGGCTTAGATAAAGAGATGGAGGAGGAAATGGCAACTCACTCCAGTATTCTCGCCCGGAGAATTCCATGGACAGAGGAGCTTGGCAGGCTACAGTCCATGGGGTCGCAAAGAGTCAGACATGACTGAGCGACCAACACACTTAGATAAAGAGAAAGTCCTCTCCCTGTTTTGGGTTCCAGAGGCAGGCTTCACACCCTCTTCTAATCACCAAGCCTTCTTATCTACTGGCCCTGAGGCACAAGGCCTGCATCCACAATCCAAGTTCACTCCAGCAGCCTGGGTTTGCCTCCCTGGGGATGTGACATGCCCCATTTGACTACCACACTTCACACAGGAGTAACACACAGGACTAAACTCCCACTTTCAGAGGCATCTGTGTTCTAATTCCTCCTTATCCCCATAGTCAAAACCGGGTGGTCCACTCAGCCCATCAGCCTGCAGATGTGTCTGGCTTATCCTACCCAGAGATGGCCCACATCATATGCTTTGAAAGTTTAAATGAGTTGCCAGCATTTTAAAATTGTGGCTGCTGCTAAGTCGCTTCAGTCATGTCCGACTCTGTGCGACCCCATAGACAGCAGCCCACCAGGCTCCACCGTCCTTGGGATTCTCCAGGCAAGAACACTGGAGTGGGCTGCCATTTCCTCCTCCAATGCGTGAAAGTGAAGTCACTCAGTCGTGTCTTTTACTCTCGACTCTAGCTTTCCTCCAACAATAGGGTCCGATGTCCACGTGATTGCCGAGGGGAACAGGGACTGTTCTAGGTGGGCTCTGTCCTCTTGAATTCCCACTGAGCCCCTCCACACCCTGTGACTCCTCCCCCTCCGAAGTTGAGGATTCACTGCATAGACCACTATGCTTGCATCACTCTCTCTTGCACTGAGTTGGATTCCCTTGTCAGTGCTGTCTGCATGGCCTCAGTGGGCATCTGGGTTTGCCCTCCGCACTGTGTACCCATATTCCATCTCATGTCTCCCAGGGCCCCGTGTCCCTCCTGCTCCAACACCACCCCTCCCCAGCTCTCACCTTGTGATGTCTTCTGTCAGCTGGGCAGGGTCAGGAGGGTAGAACTTGACTGTGAAGGCGAAATTCCAGGGGCTGCCTGAGAGGAGCAGGTGAGAGAAGAGATCAGAGGGGCCCCATCTTCCCAGTGGGTGGCCCGAATGTACCATCTCATGGCAATTTTTCAAAGTTTTCCCATGACTGTAATCTTAGGACAAACCCGTAAGAAAGCGTGGAACATTACTCCCACTTGACAGACGAGAAGACTGAGGCCCAGATTAAAAGACTTGTGAACTAGCAGTGGGAAGGAAGGTAAAAAGAAAGAAAACCAGTGGTACATGCTAGACATGCTGTTAAATACTTTACAAATATCACGTCATTAAACCTCACAAGAGCCCAGTAAACAAGTCCTAACGATTATCCCCATTTTGTAAATGAGGATGGTGAGGCCCAGGTAGCAAAATGGCCAGTCCAAGGTCACCAGCTAGGAAGTGGCAATGCTAAGGTTCAGACCCACCCTGGCCACCTGGCTGCAGAGGCCACTCTCCTCTACACCAAAGTCTGTGCCCAGGACATTAATGGGAAGATAGTTAATCTAGAAAGTGCCACATTAAACAGGTTTCCTGGCTTTGGGTTTCTCAGAGCTCTCACTCTGCTGCTGTGCCTTGCACCTCTTAATGGGGGGACATGCATTCAAGAGTTTCCAAAGCCCATTTGACCTGCAGCATCCATTTGTCACAGGGCCTCCTGCCATATTAATGTTTCTCAGAACAGACTTTGCAAAACTCTGTCCTATCTGATGTTGACTCCTTCTCAAATGGATTATAAATGAGACTGAAAGACAAATATAATGGGCTAAAAGTAACAAAACACATTTCGCGGGGATAAATGTTAACCTCCACATTTAGCTACGAAAAATCAATGGTACACATTTGAAAAGTAAAGAAAAATAAAGGCCGAGGTTTTAGCTGGAGAAAAGCTCTGTGAGCCAAGAAAAGGGATGATCACTTATGAAGCGGGGGGTGGGAAGGGAGGAGGCCTTGATGAAAGGCCATAGTCCAGAACAATGATCAGATGGCCCCTGGGACATTTTGGGCTCCAAGTTCTAAAAGAACGCCCAACAGGGATTTCCTCAGTGGTCCACTGGCTAAGACTTCATGCTTCCAATGCAAGGGGCCCAGGTTCAATCCCTGCTTAGGGAACTAGATCCCACATGCTGCAACTAAGAGTTCTCATACCGCAATGAAAATCAAAGATTCTGTACGCCACAATTAACACCTGGCATGGCAAAATAAATACATATTTTTAAATTGATTAATTCAATTTTTTAAAAAAGGACCCCTGCAAACTGAGAAAGCAAGGCCCATCCAGGGCATAGCCATGGTCAGGAAGGACTGGTGACCACACCGTCACTACCATCCTGTCCCTGTGGCCATCACCATCTTCATAGCTCTCACGTCTCCCAAACTTACTAAGTGCTGGTTGCTTGGCTTGCTAAGAACCTTCTATGTGGTTTTGGAATTTAATCTTTATAATGATCCTGAGGTATGCTCTTAATAGATGAAGATTTTGAGAGGTTAAGTCATCCTCCCAGGATCACCCAGCCAGTCAGTGGTAGAAAACAGGTCTAGCCTCTGATCCCAAGACCCCCCAGCTTAGGTTCCTGACCACAGCTGACTCCTCAAAGGGAAACAATTGCTGTCTCAAGAATAATAATGGAGGAGTTCTCTGGTGGCCTATGGTTAGGATTTCGGGCTTTCACTGGGTTCAATTCCTGCCTAGGAAGCTAAGCTCCTGCAAGCAATGCAGTGCAGCCAAAAAAAAAAAAAGAGAGAGAGAGAGAGAGAGAGAAAGAGAAAAAATAATGGCATAATTAACAATAATAATAATAATGGCTAAAACAAACTGGGTGGTACTATGTGCAGGCACATTCTAGGTATTAAACACCTAATAACTCATTTAATCCTCACAAGAACCCTAATTAGGAGGGTGACCTGTACTTTATAAATAATGAGCACAGAACAACTAACTAACACAAGAAGCAGTGATGGAGTCAGGATTCAAATCCCCGCAGTCTGACTCGTGTCTGCCCTTTTAACCATCACACCAGATTGCCTCCTACTTTGTGAAGAACCTACTCTGTGCTGGCTGTTGTCCACACCACATCATAGAAACTTCATCCCCACCTAGCGAGGCAGGAATCATTAACCCACTTGCTAGGGAGATGCAGGAATCCGGAGAGGTAGAGGAATCACCCCCAGTGCCCTGAGTGATGGGCACTGAGATTCAGGAAATATACCAAACTCTGAAGGCCAGGACATCAGAACTCAGGTGCCAGCTTCAGATGGCTGGGGCTGTCACAAATCAAGAATGGAGATGGGGAATTGCCAGGTGGTCTAGTGGTTTAGATTCTGTACCCTACTGCTGAGGGCCTGGGGAAGATTCTACAAGCCACATGATGGGGAGGGTAGAGTAGGGGATAAACAAATTGTTCCATGGAGCCCCAGAAGACAGAACTGAGATGAATGAGTAGAAACTGGGGAAAGGAACAGGGACTGAAGGAGGCAGCTCTGCTTTGCAATAACTTGAGGAGACCTGACTCCCTGCCCTGGGAGGGAGCTGAGACCCAAAGATTCTATCAACAGCTTCGCTTTTCCAAAGTTCTGGTCCATCTCAAACACTCTCAGCCACCGGCATGTGCTCTGACCCTCTCAGGCATGAGGGGCAGGCTTCCCGGTGGGGCTGACATTCCTTGGGGGAGCCTGAAGGCCAGGCCTGGGACTCTGCTGGCCCCAGAGGAGAGGGCACTATCTGCGAGCCTGCCCCTTTGTCTCCAACTGACAGGAGGCTACAGGAAGACTCCTCAAGCCCCCTCCTGCATAGTCAGCTGGCATCCCTAGACCCAGCTGCCTGCTGTCATGGCAACAGGCTCGGCTATAGCCTTCCAGCCAGGGGACCAGGGAGCCCAAGCACAGCCAAGGGGGCGGAGCCCCTGGTGGAGGCATCTCTGCCTCCAGGCTCCAAGTCCCCACCTACTGCATGTCCCCCTGGCTGAGGCCACCCACCTCTCCCTTCTGCCATCTGAAGGCTGCCCTGTCCCCCCCAATATCCCTTGCTTTCCCCTCTGGGCCAGAAAAGACAGGTTGTTGGCCTGCTCGTCTGTCTTTGCTCCAGGCCTTGAAAGGAGTGCAGGATGGTACTGAGAGGCCAGGGCTAGAGACCTGGCATGGCCAATACCTCACTCTGTGATCTTGGGTAAATACCTGCCTTTTTCGGGGCCTCAGTTACCCAGTGTTAAGTACAGGACACATTCACTACCGATCAGTTGGCAGCAGCCTAGAGTGCAGTGCGGACAAAGATTCTGAGTCAAAGGCCACTGATCACCCAAGACAACACTGGCCCTGCACAGGAGGGTGGCTGTTTTGAGGGCCATCAGTTTGCCCCCTTGTCTTAGATGACTCTGTAAGTCCCTTCTGGGCTTGCAGACCTGGGCTGCCTAGGGCTGACATCCTGAATACTCCTTTGCTAACATGCTAAGTGACTCCAGACAGTGATTCCTCTTGTCCAGGCTTCAGGCTCCTCATCTCTACAATAACACCCTGCCCTCCCTAAGATCTGCCATGCAGAGCAAATGAACTCATGGGTCTGAGTGCATTTTCCCAAGGAGGATGCAATCCCCACCATGTTCCCACTAAGGCAAGTCACTCACTCCGGATCTGCTTCTTGATTTCCTTGGAGGGGTCCAGCCAGTTCTGCAGGAGAAGACAAGAGGTCCTTAGAGGGAGCTGGGAGAGGGGACTTGGGTAGGGCAAGGAGGCAGAAATATCCTGAAACGCCCTGCAGACAGCACCCCGGCAGGGAACACCCTTCCCCAGCTGAGCAGTCTGGGTCATCTCCCTTGGGACTGGGAGGTGAGGGAACGAGGCCTGGCTTCACACAGGACTGGACACCTGGGGCCCTGGGCCTGGCATTGCCCTGAGGCAGCACGGTGAACAGGTAATGCAGCCGGCATGGGTGAGAAGGAGGATATGCAGACAGGCGTGTCCCAAGGGTGAGGAGGAGTCGCTGGGGTTATTTCGCCAGGAAGCTATGTCACAGCATCCGGGGCTGACCTGCAGGTCCCAAGGAAGGACCGGCAGACAGGGGGACAGAGAACTGAGGGTAGACGGGGTGGATGACCCCTGGGGCTGCGCAAACAGAAGGTGCCTAGTGGGGACTTCCTCGGCACTCCAGTGGTTAAGAGGGCACCTTCCAATGCAGGGGTGCAGGTTAGATCCCTGATCGGGGATTTAAAATCCCACATGCCCCGCAGCCAAAAAACCTTTAAAACATAAAACAGAAGCAGTATTGAAACAAATTCAATAAAGACTTTAAAAATGGTCTCAGTTCAGTTCAGTTCAGTTCAGTCGCTCAGCCGTGTCTGACTCCCCCCGAAAAAGACAAGGTGCCTAATGAAGGTCTGAGGATTGATGGAAGCCATAGGATGCGGCCAGGCCAATGGGGGCTTAAGAGAAGACGTCTCCCCGCAGCAGACCTTCCAGCCAACTCCGCTCCCCAGCCCAGGTACCTTCTGACTGTCGGCATCACAGAAGGTCAGGCCAAAGTAGTCCTTCTCCAAGAGGTTGAGGTGCTCACAGACCAGGTCAAATAGCACCTGGCCCCGGCCGTGTTTCTAGAGAGAGAAGCAGACATGCCATGAGGCTGGAACACACGTCAGGGTGGGGCGGGGAGGTGCCCCAGGCTTCACCAGGATGACATGAAACCCCCCAAGAGGCTTCCAGCGTCTGGGGAGGATCTCAGAGCTCCTGTCTCCCAGTGGACTCTGCTCGCCAAGTCCAAAGGGACCCTGGGGGGACACTAATCCCAGCCCATCCACTGCCTTCGTCTAAGCCCTCCTGGGGTCCTCCTAGCACTTAATCTGCTTGCGGGGAAGCCGGGGTGGGGTCAGGGTGTGACTGACTTCTCCTTCCTGTACAGTGAGTTAGAGAAACAGTCTAAGTTGGACCCAAGGAGGAGAAAACCAAAAATCTGAACTTTGGATGTGAGGGGAAGAGACGAGCTGCCTGACAGGTCACGGATGTGAGCAGGGGAGGAGGGGAGGGCCTGGGACTCAGTGTCACAGAGTAACTCTCCTCCCAGGTCCCTCCCCTTACACTAAGGGGATGCCCCTATCCAAGCAGCAAGAGCGTTTCTTCAGGTGTTCAGAGTGCTTAAATCAGCTTCAGATGGAAGCAGCACTGTGGGAGTCACCTTCTTCCCTAGCTCCCATCATCCACGCGTGGTACCTCTCTGGGCACCATCCAGGCCTGAGGATTAGGAAGGACAAAGCCCAGAACTTGTGGGTACCCAACCCACAGGTGTGAAGACGAGCGCCAACAGAGGCATGTGAAGCAGTCACTACCCAAAGAGGCAGGGGACTCCAGGGAGGTGGTGCGGTCCCTGCAAGGTCTGGCAGAGTCCGTGGGAACTGGGATCAGGCCTGACTGTGGGATCGGCTGAAAAACCAAGGGATTTTTGGGGTTTGCGCCTCCTCTCTTGAAGGAGGCCTCCAGAGAAAGCAGCCTCGGTCAAACCCTCACACTTTCCTAGGGCAGCTGAAACAGCACCCTGGGGCCAGCATGGGCAGAAGAAGGAGAGGATATCCCTCTCTTTGGCCCCAGGTGTCCACCCTGCAACCCTTCTATGGAAGAAATAAACAAAAAAAAAAAAAAAAAAAAAAAAGACAGAAACCCCAACCCTGAAAAGAAGACAGAACAGCCTCCCAGGGCTTAGAAGTCAGTCAGTCCCTTAAGACTAGGGCTCAGAGGTTGGCGTGGGGTGGGGGGAGCTGGTGGCTCTTGTAACTATCAGCAGTAAGGCCACCCTCTGGACTTTTCCATACATGTGGACAAGCCAGGAATGGCACCTGGACGGGGGCAGAACCTCTAAGGGGACGGTCAGAGTTCAGAATTCGAGTGGGAGTTCCAGCCAACATAGGAAAGGGAGACGCTAAATGTGGGGCCAGGAGGGCTGACCCCAGAGAAGAGGTGTCCTCCCTGCCACCCACTGGGGGACAGAACCATGCCACAGGGCTTCTACAAAGCCTGTGGGGAGCAGTCCTTCCCATGCGCCGCCTCCCTATGCCTGGGGGACACCTTACCATGGAACCCTCGAGTGATCGGTTTGTCCTGGGGCCCTGGACAGGGTGGTTCACAGGGAGAACCCCTCTGCCCATCCAATAAACACATGAAAATGATTCCAGTCGAAACCTTGGTATCTACAGGGTGAGACAGAAGAGGCCAGGTCCTACCTAGCTTCAGATCAGCCCCTAGACAGTGAATCCCACCCAAGGTACAGGCACCCTAAGAAGGCTTTTCCTGGTGCCAGGCCTGGGCCTCATCTAATTCTATGTGCAATCATAAGAGCCCTCTCTGGGCCTTGGTGACAAGGTCTAGGCAAAGGAGGGCTGGCCTATCAACTCAAGGCAGTCGGTCCAGGCCTCCATTAAGAATGGACGCCCTCTGGCTTGGCCCAGGCTGAGTCCCCAGAGGCCTGTCCTGGCTCCGAGGCCAGTGGGCTGGGGCTGGGCTGTGGCTCCCTACCTCCACCTCGCACTCATACTCAGAAGCATCGAGCAGAGTGACTCGGCAGACGGCGCTCTTGTACTTCTTGGCAATCTTCTGGGGTGACTTCTGGGCCTTGCTGGGTGTGGTCCTCTCTGACAGGCCGTCGGCCTCCCCGTAGTCCTTCTCCTCCATGTCTAGGCTCTGCAGGTCCAACCAAGGGAAGGATTTGGTCAATGAGCTTGACACCATAGCCTTTCATCCAAATGAGATCCAATGAGGCAGCAGCTGGAGCTAAGACAGACTCGGAAATGAGAGCCGTGGCCCTCTAAGAACACCCCCAGGTGACACCCCAGTCTAAGGTGCGGGAGGAGAGTCAGCACTGCGTGCGATGGGTGGGTTCATAGGAGGGGTCCACTGCTCCCCTGCAGGCAGAAGCATCCCACAGAACCGAACCCAGCGGCCAGAGCTATCCTTCTCCTTAGAGCTGACCGTGCATGAGTTACCAGGGCTTGGCCCCTCCTTCCCAGTTTATCACTGCATGAGGTTTTGTTGCTGTTTAGTCACTAGGTTGTGTCTGACTTGTTTGCAACCCCATGGATTGTAGCTCCTGCCGGGGTCCTCTGTCAATGGGATGTCCCAGGCAGGAATACTGGAATGCGTTGCCATTTCCTTCTCCAGGGGATCTTCCCAACCCAGGGATTGAATTCGAGTCTCCTGCATTGGCAGGTGAGTTCTTTACCACTGAGCCACCTGTGGCTAGGACTGATCTAATGGAAGGAAGGGAGGTCAGAGCCCTGCCTATCAGTCCTAACTCTGCAACAGATAACCTCAATGCTCTTGGCTGGGCCCCTTCCCTCTCCAGTCCTGTCGTGAATTAAGGGGGGTGTGAATTCAACGGCTAGATGACCCACCCCCCGCCCCAAGTCCTTTGTCTCTTTATTCTTTTATTTGTTTTTCTTTTTGGACTATGCTAGGTCTTTGTTACCGTGAGCAGGCTCTTTAACTGCATTGTGGGCTTATTAGCTGCTCCGTGCATGTGGGATTTTAGTTTCTTTACCAGGGATCAAACCTGCGTCCCTTGCATTGGAAAGCATATTCTTAACCACTGGACCACCAGGGAAGCCCCTTCTTGTCTCTTTAGATGATGGATTTTGCTCTGGAGTCACACCAGGCCTGCCCAGTTAGAATGGACAGCTTGTTCAGTTCAGTTCAGTCGCTCAGTGGTGTCCGACTCTTTGCGACCCCATGAATCGCAGCACGCCAGGCCTCCCTGTCCATCACCATCTCCCGGAGTTCACTCAGACTCACGTCCATCGAGTCTGTGATGCCATCCAGCCATCTCATCCAGAAAATAAGGTTGAAGGAACACAGATTTTTCAACGTCGGATCTAGATTTGACTTGGAACTTCTCTGGCAGTCCAGTGGTTAAGACTCCACGTTTCAACTGCAGAAGGCACGGGTTCAATTCCTGGTCAGGGAGCTAAGATTCTGCATGCCATGCAGTGCAGTCAATACATATATAGATACAGATACAGATTTCACAGCACTCTGTCACTTTATGCTTCCCTGGTGGCTCAGATAGCAAAGAATCCATCTGCACTGTGGGAGACCTGGGTTTGATCCCTGGGTTGGGAAGATCCCCTGGAGGAGGGCACGGCAACTCACTCCCGTATTCTTGCCTGGAGAATCCCCATGGACAGAGAAGCCTGGCGGACTACAGTCCATGGGGTCACAAAGAGCTGGACATGACTGAGCGACTAAGCACACAGCACTTTATAGCAATGTGGCTCCATCCTGCTGAGGCTCTGTTTCCCCCACTGTAACATGGGCCAGTGAATAGTTATCTCCTGAGGTCCTGGAGAATAAAATGTAAGAATGAACACGACGGCCCCTGCACAGTGCTCGGCATGTCGTGGGTCGACAGTGCACCTCAGCTCCCTTCTTTCCCCGCTCCCGCGCACGCACCTGTTCTGCAGGCCGAGCGTCCTGCTGGGGTGGCTGCTTCTCATTGGAGTTGGCCTCGAGATGGCCGTGGCCCGCAGGGGTCACAGGGGTGGTCGCTGTGGCGGCTGCTTCAGGCTGCTGCGGGGCCTCCTCCTGAGCCTTCTTCACCTCAGAATCAGGGCCTGTCTCTGTTGTCATGGTGACCAGCACGCCTGCATTGGCATGAAGGAGAGAGAATGTGGTGAGGGAGAGGGGCAGCGAGGGCATGACAGAACAGAGCGAGGGGGACAGGAACCACACGCCGAGAGAGACAGATGGAGACAAACGGACAAAGAGCCACAGAGAGAAGGGGGAGGAGGGAGAGACAGAGGAAGGGAGGATGGGGAGAGAGTCCGGAGAAGTGAGGGGTCAGCAGCAGCAGCTGAGGTCACAGACCCCCACCCACCCTTTGCCCACATAGCTCCTCAGGGACTCCAGTCTACTGGCCCAGGTCTGGAATCAGGGCCCTTCCTGGGGACAAGGAGAGTCTCTCCAGGGGGCCTCACTCTGCCAAGAGCACCAGGGATAGTCAGGGACTACCTCCAGGCAGGCCCTGGGCCCGGCTGTCTCTCCCACCACAGCACCTGGCACACGGCAGCCCCTCAGCCAATGCTGGATAAACTGAACTTGACCAAAGAGCCCTAGGCTCCCAGTCCTTCCAGCCCCGACATCAGGCAAGGCTCCTCGTGCCCCAAGCCTCAATAACTCCTGCCCTCTGACTCCACGGGGATGCGGTCAGGATGGATCTAAAGGGGTAAGACAGGGCCTCTCAACAAACGCATAGCCCTGATAATGTCAAAGACGGAGATCTGGGCTCAGGCCCCACGTCTGCTACAAACGGGCAGTCAGTTCGTCTCACTAGGACTCATCCCAAAAGCGAGGGACTCAGAAATTATCTCTGCAATAGACTATTCTTATCATTTCCCCCTTAAAGCAGGAAATGAGATTTCAGAGAATCAAGGACCTACTGCCCAGCTGCTCTTTGGAATAAGCAAATTGCAAAGAGAGAAAAGGAGAAAGAGAGAGAATGGCATGGTCCCATTTATATGTATAAAATTTATATGTATAATATAATTTTATAATATATTTAAATTATATTTAAAATTTATATTATATATTATATTTTGTAATATATTTATATATAATTATATTATAAAATTTATATATATAAATATAAATGGGACCATGCCATTCTCTCTCTCTCTCCTTTTCTCTCTTTGCAATTTGCTTATTCCAAAGAGCAGCTGGGCAGTAGGTCCTTATAGACCCCAACAGTCTCAACATCTTAGTGCTTGTACACATGTAGTAAAAGATCTGGAAGGATACTCACTAAACTGTTAAGAGAGGTCAATAATTTGGAAGTAGGTAGAGGAGAAAAAGAGAGTTCCACAGGGCATGATAAGAGAGGGAACTTCACTTTTAACTTCATATACTTTGGAATTACTTGTATAATTTTTAAAATACACACACACATATACATATGTTTAACCCACAAGTTGTTTGTTTTTAGGAAAGCAAAATAATCCATTTCTGACCCCCTTCAGTGAAAACACACCTCTCAAAAAAAAAAGTGTGGAGCTAAAACCTGGAAACAGAAATGAGCAGGAACCCTCACCTTTTGAGTCTAGAGCCTTCCTCTGAATCCATCACTTTAAAAGAGAAAGATCCAGATGATATTTGGCAGGTCCTCCCCCACCCCACCCACCCTGGGGGCCTTTGACGGGCAGATGCAGACAGATACTGGATCCACCCTGGGCTGTGCACATGCTCCAAGCCCCAATCTTACTTCCCCCACTGCCTTCTAGGAGCCACCAACCCTGCCCAAAGCAAAGGGCACTGAACAGAAAGTCAAAGGCCCTGAGCACCCCCACTCAGCCACCCAACGTCTCCAGGGCCCAAGACAGGTCATGAGCATCCTCAATCCCCACCTTATGGATAATGAGCTGAGCGCTTTGTAAGCTGGAGCTTGTAGCACAAATGAGAGGGTCTGGTGTTATGGATGCTGTTGTNACCCCACCCACCCTGGGGGCCTTTGACGGGCAGATGCAGACAGATACTGGATCCACCCTGGGCTGTGCACATGCTCCAAGCCCCAATCTTACTTCCCCCACTGCCTTCTAGGAGCCACCAACCCTGCCCAAAGCAAAGGGCACTGAACAGAAAGTCAAAGGCCCTGAGCACCCCCACTCAGCCACCCAACGTCTCCAGGGCCCAAGACAGGTCATGAGCATCCTCAATCCCCACCTTATGGATAATGAGCTGAGCGCTTTGTAAGCTGGAGCTTGTAGCACAAATGAGAGGGTCTGGTGTTATGGATGCTGTTGTTAAGATGAGGAGGAAGGGAAGGCCTTGGTCCACATGGCCTCATCCCCACCCAGAAATGCTTTCCACTCACATCATTACCCTGGGCTTTATGGTTATAACTTAAAGCCATCGTTAAATAAAAGCTCTGTTGCTTACATGACGCTAAGTGCTGACTCAGTGCCAGAACACAAAGCCATAGAGCTGCTCCAGAGTGGGGGGTGGGGGTGGCACACAGCCTCATGAGGTCAAACTGAGATGAGTCTGCTGGGATCTGGATTTCTTCTAAGCCTGCACTGGAGATATCAGGCATTATGCTAGATAAGGCCTACAGGGAAGAACTCTTCAAATAAATGCCTGCTTAATTTTGCTTAAAAAAAAAAAAAAAAAAAAACCACAGACTAATCTGTATATTTTGTGCTGGGAGAAGCAGAATCCACACATCCCTCATGGATTCAGGCAGCCCAGAGGCTCCTGGACATCTCCTGCCTCTGCTTCAGTCTGATTTCATCCTGGACTCACTGAACCTTCACCAGGGCCTGTATCGTTTTAGAAATAGCCAGCCAAGAAATCTTAAATAAATATCCCAGGCTTTCACCACCCAGGTCTCCAGCAGAGGCTGCTGGCAGAACTGCTTGGTGCTGGCAGAACCACAGATGAGAGGAACTGGAAGCTTCTGAGATAATTCAGTCTCCTCCTCTTCTTTTACAGGTGAGACCCAGAGAGCAAAAGGGACTTGAGCAACAGATATTTCCTCAGACAGGTTTTCCCTGGTCCCTCCCGCCCACTCTCCTCCTCACCCAGCCTCCTGACTCCCCAGACCCCAGCTCTGGGTCCATTATTCTTCCCGCTGCACTCTGCTGCCTCGGGCAAACCTCAACAGACTCTCAGAGGAGGAGAAAGCACTCAGGCCCGGGCTGGGAGCCAAGGCAACTGCATGAGGCAGGGGCAAATCCTGTGGCCTGGGGCTGGTGAGATAAAAGATGGCATGTGCGCTCCAGAGAGTGAAAAGAGGTGCTGTACAAAATCATGGAGGACACCTGAGTGAAAAAGCATGACACACAACAGTTTGTACAGATCGACCCTATTTTAACTAATGTACACATACAGATGCAGAAAATTCAGCAAAGAGGACTTCCCTGGTGGTCCAGTGCCTAAGACTCTGCACTCCCAACGCAGGGGGACCAGGTTCAATCACTGGCTAGGGAAAACTAGCTTTCCCCATGCCACAGCTAAGTGTTCTCAGGCTGTACTAGAGATCCCGAGTGCTATAAATAAGACCAGGTGCAGCCAAAGAAATAAATATTTCAAGAAAAAAGAAAATTCAGCAAAGTATTAACTATGGTTGTTTCTAGAAGGCGGGTAGACAAATTTTTTTTTTTCTTCTTTCTGTTTAACTGTAGTTCTCATTTTTCTCTACTACACTTGGAGATTTCTTGAATGATTTAAAAAAAAATAACTAGAAGTCAAAAAATAAATGTTTCCAATGCACATGTTCTGGTATGACAGGATGAGACAGAGATAAATAAAATCTGTTTAAACCTAAAAGAAAATTTGTGAATTAAAAAGAAAAATCACATTACTATTTTTAAAATCTGTGATGAGGAAGACCTTCTTCATCTCACAAGTCTGGGGATAATGGCATGATTCTCTCACTGGGGCCCAGAAAGTGAGCCAAGAACCTGACCTTGGCTTCTGCCACAGCCAGTCACGTGGGCACGGTTCTGCCCAGGACCAGGTCAGCACAGGCTGATGGAACCCGCTGGGCGGCCAAGCTGGCCAGGCACTGTAGCGGACCCAGAGGACCGTGGAGCTCCCTGCCACATGGGAGGATGATACTCACCCAGGATGTGACATAGATTTGCCCAAGTACATTTCAGCCTCTAGAAGATTCTGGGACCTGGTGATTGGGAGTATGGCCTGGGGTTTCCAAGACTTGTAGGGTAGGGAGTGCAGGGTGAGCTGGAGTTAGGTTTTGAAAAAAGGGAGACTCTAGACAGGTGATGGCAGGGAGGACATTTGGACTAGGTCACCATGTGGGCAAATGCTCAGATGTGGGAACAACCAGGGATGTGTAGAGGACAGGGAGTCTTGACCTCTTGTTTTTTTCCATATTTAGTTATTTGGCTGCACTGAGTCTTAGCTGTGGCATGCAGACTCTTAGTTGCATATGTGGGGTCTGATTTGCTGACCAGGAATCGAGCTCTGGCCCCCTGTGTTGGGAGTGTGGAGACTTAGCCACTGGACCACCAGTGAAGTCCCGGTGTTGACAACTTGACTTCTTGGAACAAGAAGCCTATAAATGTAAGCTCCACACAGGCTGGCAGGAGGAACAGGTTTGAGTCAGAGAAATGAAGAAGCTGGAGGTGGATGGGGTCGGGGGGGGCGGTGTGGGGGCCAGCAGCTTTGCAAGACTCAGAAATGTTACTCCGCTGCAAAGGGTGAGACTCCTGTCACTGAGCCATTGCAGGCCAGGCCTAGCGTCAAAGACCGTATGCATAGTCATCTCATGGACCCCTCCATGCAGGGCAGCAGGGGCAGAGGCAGATCCAGGTCAGTGAGACCTAGACCCGGAACCCTCCCCCACCAGCTCCCTCTGAGACACTGGGCAAGTTACTTTACTCCTCTGAGCTTAGGTCATCTCAACCCTAACACAGAGATATTCCTCCCTCCTTCTCAGGGGGGTGATGGAGATTCGGGAAAATAGCATAAAGAAGGCACCCAATAAAACAACCCTGAGAGGATCCAGAATGACAAGCAGTAATGGGAAGCCAGAGTGGGCAGTGGCCTGCGAAGCTGAGGTTTAGAAGTGCCCACCCTGAGATGTCCCTGGTGGTCCAGTGGTTAAGACTTGGTGTTTCCACTGCAGTGGACACAGGTTCAATTCCTGGGCCATGGTGGGGGAACTAAGACGTGCTACATGATGAGGCCAAAACACACACACACACACACAAACCCAACAACTAAAAAAACAAAAACAGAAAAAGGAGTGCCCACCCAGAACAGATGGAGAGAGAGACAGAGGCCGGCAAAGCCTGAGTGATGACACTGACATGTGAAAACCCGAATGCACAGGATTAGAAAAGGGAAAGGTCAGCCAGGGAAGGAAATGCTGACAGTGCCTGCGCCAGCCCTGTCTGGAGGTGAGGGGCCCAGTAAGGCCCAGCGTGCTCGCCTGGCCCCCTCTGGGGCCAGCTCAGCAGCCTGTCAGCCTCTGACACTCTTCAACATTGCAACCACAGGCTGGCTCCTCGGGCTTGCTTTCTGGGGGCACTAAGCAGGCTTCAGACACTGCGGCTTTCCATCTGGGCCACCTAGAGGGAGAGGGTGTCTCTGCCCGGAAGAGGCAATGCCCACTCGGCCTGCGGATGTACCCCCACATTAAAACTGAATCGACTGGTTTATACATCAAGCTCCCCCACCAGGGTTAGCGTGACTCAGCATTTCTGAGTCCAGTAAATTGGATTTGTTCTTTTTCTCCAGCTCTACTTCCACCCAGGTCCAAGCCACTCTCAGCTCCTGTCTGCATGGCGGCTCCATCTCTTCCACGGTCCCTTTAGCCACTTGGGCTCTCCTAGGGCTTATTCTCCACAGAGGAGCCACAGTTACAGTCCAGGTGGATGGCCTCTTTAAAACCCCCAATGACTTCCCATCAAAATAAGATGCAAATTCCTTACCAAAGCTCCAGGGCCCCGTGTAAGGCCTCTGCTTAGCTCCTGTACTGCCCCCATCACCGTGACAGTGGTGTCACACAGGTTTCCTGTCTGCACCTCACTCACGCCAGGCTTGCCCCTGTCTTGGGGCTTTGCCCTTATTGCTCCCTCCGTGTGGACAGTGGGCTTGTCCCCTGTCTTGTAGCTCTCACCCTTCGGATCTCAGTTTATGTGCCTCTTGACCACTCTCTCTAAAGTGGGTCCTTCTTTCCATTTTCTTTTTCTTTTTTTTTTTTTTTTGGGTTACAGCTGGTTTTTGGTTTTGCTTTATTCTGTTTTTGCCATCTTAACCACCTTTAAGGGTAACAATTCAGGGACAATAATTACATTCACAGTGCTGTATAACAAACACAACTATCTACTTTCAAAAAGAAACTTTATTCCCATGAAGCAAGCATGGGTTTCTTCATAAGTTCACAAATTGTTTCTACTCCTTCTCTAGACTGTAAACTCCACAAAGACAAAACTATGTCTTGGAAATTCCTTGGTGGTCCCGTGGTTAGGACTCCCGTGCATCCACTGCAATGGGCCTGGTTTCGATCCCTGGTCAGGGAACTAAGATCCTCAAGCCAAAAGACAACAACAAAAACCTTTATCTGTCTCATTTGCCATTTTCCCCAGGGTTTAGAGCAGTTCTTGATAAGTAACAATGACAAAGCTAACATTTATAGAGTTTGCTATTTACCAGGCCCTGATCTAAGCATTTTACATCATTTAATCTTCATACTAACCCATAATAGGTACTCTCAATATCTCCATTTTACAGAAGAAGGAATGAAAGCACGGAGAATTGAACTAACTGGCCCAAGATCATGCAGCTAGTGAACAGCAGAGTCAGAATTCAAACCCACTGGGGTCAGATGGATAAATGGAAAAACACATGGGCGATGGGTGGATGGAACAGCAACGAGACAAGTCAAAAGGCCTGGGCTGCACTCACCTCAGGAGCCTTCCTGGCTACCAGCCAGCCAGCCTGTCCTGACAACTTATCAGATCTTAAGCAGCTAACTTTTCCATCCAAACTCCTGATATTATCATCCTTATTTGACTGATGAGGACACACAGGCCCAAAGATGCCTACCGATTTGCCCAAGGTCATAAGGCTGTGCCAAGACCCTTTGACTCCGACGACCGTCCCACTACATGACATTCCGGCAGCCTCAGGGGGTTCGTCTGTACTAATTCCTCCCAGGGGTAAAACTGGCTAAGGAAAAACTTCCCAAGATTAAAAGGCAAATACACGGAGAAGAGCTGAAGTTAGAATCAGGACCCCCATTTCTTGTTTCAGTTCTGCCATTTCCTATTTGATGGGTCTTGGGCGAGTCACTTCCTCTTTGTGAGCATCAGTTTCTCCATCTGTTAAACAGGGAGGAGAGGCCCTAATCGCCCACTTCAGAGCAGGGCCATGTAGAGAAAAAGGATGTTTCAGAGAACAAAAGGACTTTGAAATGCAAAAGTTACAGTCACGCTAAAGACAAGGGAGCGTGTATCACAGATGTTTATGACATGCGTCCCGGAAGCGTGTCTTTGCATACATATGCACTGCAGTGGAACCGCGTGAGAGCACACACAGCCACGAGAATCCACGGTCATGAGCAATCACTCCCCAGCCACGAAGGCTCTCTTCTAAATCTGAGACACTGACAACTTCTGTCCAGACGGTTGTGGGAATTCTGAACCAGGCAGGAACTCACAGTAGGAAGAATTAGAGAGAGGAGGAAGGAACAGGGCGTGGAAAACGCCAAAACAAAGAGAACGCTAGGCAGAAAGTGAGAGTCTTCTGAAAGATGTTTTCAATGATCACGGTTACCAAGATCATCCTTTCTTTTGGGGACGTCATGGGGCACATCTTTCCCATCCCCCTAGGACCAATTCCTGGGCTGTTGATCCCCATTTGCAACCCCAGAACCATGTCCCACTCAAAGAGCCAGGAGGCTGACCTCTTGGACTGTCCTTTGAACTCCTTTGCCTGCTGACCCTCTGGTTGCCTTTGGTCAGTGGGAGGCACTGGCAGGAGGTCAGAGAGCAGAAGCAGAGAGGGGGTGGCTGAGTGGCTCTGTGACAGCTCCATGCACAAGCCCGGTAACACTATTCCCTCCCTGTTCATTCGGGCCGAAGGGAGCTAATAGTCTCTATCATCGTGAGTTTGTGGGTCCCCCTTGTGGGTTCCCTTAACCCTGCCCACAGCTTTCTTAACATCTCCAAGTTAAAACATCTGAGTTTTCTGCCAGAATCTGACTGATACACTGTGCTGTGTGCTGAGCCGCTTCAGTCACGTCTGACTCTTGCGACCCTATGGACTGCAGCCCGCCAGGTTCCTCTGTCCATGGGATTCTCCAGACAAGAATACTGGAGTGCGTTGCCATTTCTTCCTCCTCCACGGGATCTTCCTGACCTAGGGAATGAACCTGAGTCTCTTACGTCTCCTGCAGGCAGGCAGGTTCTTTACTAGCGCCACCTGTGATTGATATACCAGCTGACACTAAATAGATACACGAACTGGAGAGGGAAGGGAGGAGAAATTGGAAAGAGGCAGTATAGTCTAATGGTTAAGGATAGACTAGGCGACCAGGAGACCTTGCATTCTCCCTTAATCTCACTGGGCCTCAGTGTCTTCATCTGTAAAATCACGATGATAATCTTACCCATTTACTAGTTTTACTAAGAAAACTGAATTAGACCAAACTGAATTTGGCTCGTAAAGCACTTACAAGGCAAAGCCCACAGTGAGTACTCAAGAAATATTAGAAATTCTCATTGTCTAAAGGCTCAAAGGTTAACAAGAGCAGAAATTACAGACTTTTGTTTTTTTGGCTTTTTAGGGGGTTCTCTGTGTTATACCATTTTCCTACTATGAGCCTGTACTACTTTCGGAGTCAGAAAAGAAAAAGAAAAGAATTAAAAGAAAAAATACAGTGAGAGAAAGAGAAGCTATTAAGATTTATTCTTCTCCCTCTGGGGATGATGTTAACTCCCACTGGGATCTCCCCAGTACAGAACATTCACTTCCTTGAGTGACAATCTCCAGGTGGACATGAATGAAATGACCGCCCGTGAGGAGGGAGGAGGGGGACTGTGCCGCCCTCCCAGCCAGGCCTCTGATGGAGCCCGAGGGGTAGAAACAGGAGCTGGGCCCGCAGTCATTCCTACGCGGCAGGGCGGAGACGGCAATTTGTCAGAGGCCGGCGGTACCCATGGGCACCGCATTAAATAAAATCAAGCCATGTGAAGAGGCTGCCACCCGTCAGCACTGGCTTCTTGCCCAAAGGTCTCACATGCCACCGTGGAGCCACAAACTGATGTGCCATCGTAGGCCGGGGGCCACGTGACATGCCCAAACTGCAGAGTAAACGGCCTCAGAAAGGAGAAAAGCCTCCTACTTGGTCCACACGGATGACTGCAGAGGCAGAGGAGAGTGGAGTGGGACCCCCTCTCTGAGAGCCGGACCATGAGCTGGCTGTCTTCCGGGCTTTGTCACCTTTGAGCTCCACCGGGGACACATGAGATGGGTGGGTTTATTCCCCCAGTAGGCGGGGCTGGCCACGGTCACAGGGCTTGTCAGTCTGAGTTGAGCAGAGACCCGGACCCAGGTCTGCTGGCTCACGGCTCCATGCTCTTCCCCCTCAAACCTGCTACATCCCACTTGCTGTCACCCATGTAACCAAAGCTACTGTTGCTCTGGATGTGGAAATAATAACAGCAGTATCAACCCCTCCCACGTGCCGGGTGCTTTACAGTCTAAAGGATCCTTCTATCGTCATCACTTCGCTTGGACCTCACCGATCAGCAGTCGGTGAGAGGGAGCGGGGAACTGCAGTAACAAACACGGGCTTTGGATCACTGTCCTTGCCCCATGGGGCTCCGCTGAGAAGGGGGGTGAGGAGGGGAAAGAAGCCCAGAGAAGCAGGGAACCCCCCCCCGCCCCCCGCCCAGCAACCCTGCGCAATCTCACAGTTTCTGAATCTCTCTCACTTGATTTCCTTGTTTAAACACTACGAGAGTTCATGGTCAGCATTATTTAGAGTAAAATTGGAAACAACTTTAAATGTCCATCAACCCCCTGTCGATGGCCAAATGAACTAGGATTTATCCTGTGAAAAAGGAATTACAAAAGTATTACATATCTAGTGTGAACATTTTGGGGACGGGGTTTAGATGCACTGACACAGAAAGATGTTGGCATACAGAATGAAAAAAATCTAACTTGTGAAACAATAATGCAATTTATGGTCCCATTCCGCTTTGTATGCTTACTGTTTATGTAGGCACAGAAAAAATTCTAGGCACCATCCTGTTGTCATTGGCTACCTCTGGAGAGAAGGATTTGGGTTGGGAAAACAAGGAGAGAGTATGCTTCTGAATGATTAGGATTTTTCACATAATTCTTTTGTAATTAAAACAAGAAAATGTAAGTATTTTCAAAAAGGTTTGTCTGGGTCAGTCATTCATTTCCCATAGTACCTGCTATAATGCTACTTCCGCCTGTTCTCTTCCAATCTGTACCTATGGTCAGATCTAATTTTATATCATTTTAATCCGAGTGCTCATGGTTTGGGGTTTTTTTTCCATTTAACATTAAATTGTATCGGGGGACCTTCCTAGCAGTCCAGTGGTTAAGACTCCAAGCTTCCACTGCAGGAGGGGTGGGTTCGATCCCTGATGGGGGAATTAAGATCCCACGTGCCACACAGCACGACAAAAACAAAACAAAACAAAACCCAACATTTACTGTATCAGAAATATTTCCACATTATTACATCATCATCATCATCACATCTAACATTCTTAGGTACATCTCTGTGTGCTAGTTCCTATGCTAAGGATCTTACATACCTGAAATCATTTAATCTTGACGACAAGCTTAAAAACAGGTACTTGGATTATCCATATTACAGATGGGGAAATTGAGGCTTAAGAAGATGAGCTGACTTGCCAAGTCCTCACAGTCAGTAAGGATAGAAATGAGACTTATGCCCTGGTCTGTCTCCAGTCCTCGCTGTGCACCTCTCCATCCTACTCCCCTCCCAGATACTGAGCGGCAAGTGAGAAGAATGTGTCAAGTAGGGATGAGAAGACCCTGGTCCTGGTCTTCCTACCTGCATGACCTTGGACAAGTCACTTGCCGTCCGCTTTGTGCACTCCATCAATTCTTTCACCAGACAAGCACTTGCAAACCACTCAGCCACGCGCTGAGGAAAGAACAATGAATAAAACATGAACACTGCCCTCCAAGAGATGAGAGCCTAGCCTGAATCCCTTCACATGCGGGAAGGCTCTAACCCTGCCCCGCCTCTGTCACAGCGACATGAAGTGAAAGAAAGAAAAGATGCTGAGGAGCCTGATGAGCACACAGCTCCATGCGCTTCGAGGGTAAGTATTTCTGCGGCTGTTCACGGCTGTATATTATTTTATCCACTGGATGTTCCAAAACGCTCTCAATCATTCCCCTATTGTTGGGCACTTAGTCCCAATTTGCTGCTATTATGGAAGAAGCTCTGATGCGGATTCATCCAAAGGAAATTATGCAAAAGGGGAAAAAAAAAGCCAGATGCACAGAGACGACGCTGCGCAACCTTCAGAATGACTGAAGGGAGATGAGTCCTTCATCTTAAACTTCTGAAGCTGCAAACCAAATTCATGCCCTTCCCCACCCTACGCTGCTCCTCCCGCAACCATCCAAGGGGCCAGCTTAGTGTGGTTTCAACCTTCCTCGCTCCCCAGCCCTCCAGGTCCAGAGGGCCGATGTCTTTCCTGCAAAGCTGAGCCTGTCCCTTCCTCGTGGTTCTTACCAAAGGGACCTTCCCAGACCTGGTTCTGTCCTGCCCCAAAGCAGGCCCCATGCAGATCAAATACCCGCAAAGGTTCCTGGAGCATCCAGGCTCCTGGGGAGGAAAGTGATGTTAGCCGAGTCCCTGTGGCATGCCAGCACTACACTATAGGGTTCTTTACGTAACAACCCTAACGTGCCTTCCTTGAGACAGGCGCACTTAGCCACTTTACAGAGGAGGAAACTGAGGCTCAGATCAGCTGAGTGAGAGCCCAAGGGCACGTGGCTAGGACACAGTGGAGCTGCGACTAGAGCTCAGGCCTGGCAGATTCCAGAGTTTTGCCAAAGACCCAAAGACAAGCTGACTTTCTGAGTCACCTCCCAGCACCCCCAGCCCCCTGCACCATCTGCTGCAGGCACACCAGACCACCCGTTCTTCAAACACGTCCCAATTTCCCTTCCCTCTGACCCAGGAGAGGGGGTGCCCTTCCCCCCACAGCTATCAAAATTCCACTTGGCTTCTGGTACCCAGTGCCAAGGCTGCAATCTCCTTGAAGCCTTCTGCGATCACCAGAATAGGAATCCACGCCTACGGAGGCAATAGCACATCCTTCACCTTCCCTGTGCCATGTCTATGTCTCTCCAGGCCAGACTGGGAGCCCGGGGAGGACAAGGATGCTTTGCCAGAGGCCGTATAGGATCAACAGCAGGCACTCAGGGGATATTTCTCAAATTGAACAAAACTGAATATGACCTCTGAAAAGAAACTCTGGGCTGCTGGCATGGCCATGGGGAAAGTGGCTCCACCTCACACCGCCTGGATTTGAATCCTGGCTCCCCCACGACCAAGCTGTGTGACCTTGAGCTACTGTCTTTCCCTTGCTAAGCCTCAGTTCCCTTCATCTGTAAAATGGGAGGAAGAAGGATTTTTGCCTCAAAGGGCTTGTGAAGATTGTATGAGTGGCACCGTTAAGTCCTTAAAACGGGTGCCTGGCATGTAGTAAGTGCTTGATAAATGTTAGCTGCTACTATTCTTACCCACAAGCCTCCCGCCCACAGAGGACGCGGTGCCAGCCTGCTCCCACCCCTACCCGCCTACCCATGCACAAGTCCCCTCCCTACCAGGCCTCCTCCTCACAGTCCCAGCTGGTGTGCCTGCATTCCCTCCGTTGCATGTTCTGGTCACTGGGTTCCTGTCGGTGTGGCGGGGGTGAGTGTCAGGGCCAGCCAGGCTTAGAGCCAACCAGTCTTCCCCTGCAGCCAATGGGAGCATGGAGTCCAGAGCATCCTCACTGCTGGGGGTTCCTGGCCAGGAAGCAGAAAGCCATGGCCAGTCCCTCACTCAGGCTTCCGGCCAGTACCTCTCCGCCCCCTTTCCCTCAGGACCCCAGGAGCACTCGGGCCACCCTTGCCTCACAAAAGCTAAGCCACCCTTGGACTCTCCACCAGGACCAGTCCTGGCACATCAGTTCTCTGGCTCTGCCAGGCACCAACCTGGTACTCCCAGGTTGTACTTACTCCAGGTACAATGCCAAGGTAAAGAGAGATACTCTGGACTCAGCCACACTTTCCAGCTGTGCACCCTTAGGCAGGTGACACAACCTCTCTGAGCCTTAGTCATGTGTAAAACAGATAATAATAGCATCTATCTGTCAGAGTTGTTGGGAGATAACGCAAAGCATACAGTAAATACTCAATAAATGTCCTCATTCTGATTGTATAATCGCTGGTATCGCTCCAGATGGAGATTATCACCCACTTTTAATAAATGGGGGCACAGAAGCCCAGACAGGCTCACCCAGATGACCGAGCTGGAGCAACACAGAGGCCCCTCCCACCTCAGCAGCCTAGGCGGGAGACCCTCTCCACTGCTCCAGGGGGCTCAGGCCCAGAACATGCCTCGGCACCCAGCATCCTCTTGGCTCTGGATACTTCCAAGAGGGACCAGGGTTCCAGGTCGACTATGCCTCAACCCTTGCCCCTTAACCAGGACAAGGCAGCCTGGCAGCCGAGGCAACCTGGCCTTGCCTTCTCACCTTTTGGGGTCAAGGGCTGGGAGACCAATGTAAGTCCTTCTCTAGAAGGAAGACTCAGGCTCCAGGCTATAACGCCAGCCCATCAGAGTCCTGTGTATGGAACGGCCACGGCAATAGGGAAGCAGGCATTTGGGCTACAAGAAACCCAAACACGTTAGAGGATGTGGGTACCTTAGTGCTGGCTCTCACACCCATTTGCCTGTGACCTTGGACAAGTCACTCCTCCTTTCGAGGCCTCAGTCAATGTTTCAGTATGTCCTGAGTGAGCCCTCCGGGACCAGGCAAGGCTCTCGTGCTGGTTCTGGGAAGCAGCTCCCCATGAAGCTCACTGAACTCAGGCTCAGGGAACTGCACATGGCCCAGGAAGGGTTTTAATGGGAATAGGCCCCTTGCACTGATCTCCTCTAGGACTGCTTCGAGGGGCCCCTTAGGAGCCATGCTCTGCGCACACACAAATACGGCACACAGGGTCACCGGCAGGCATGACCTCAGACTGGCCAGTGGAAGCCAGCTTCATCCCTGCACGGAACTGGCAGAGCCTCCCTGGGCCACGGAGGCTCAGAGAGGAGGCTGGCACAGGCTGCCTCTGCCGCAGGCTCCATATGAAGGAACGGGTGGGCAGGCGGGTACACAGTCGCCTCTGTTCTCCACATCCTTGCCCAGGACAGACAGCCCCACTTCCTCCAGGGGTATCATTTGAGGTCCTGAGCCTTCAGCCTGGCCTGGTGGCTACTGAATCTGGAAGACTCCTAATGCTGGGAGGTGGGGGAGAGGCAAAGCAGCTGTAACCCCACCCAGCCCTTACACTCCCACCTCTGGGTACAGAGGAGGAGATATAAAGTGATGGTAGGAGCAAACGGTAGTGTCTCTCTCCCATCAAGGTATTCTCAGAGCTTGTGGGGGTGGGGGTAGGGGGTGAGTGCGGGGAAGGAGGTGGGCAAGGACGGCAACCGGCAGCCGCGAAGGAGACCAGTATCCTCAGTACTCCTTCCTAGTCCTTGTCCAGCCTCCTAAGCCATACCTCTGCCAGACAGTGGCCTTGGATCTGATAAGCACCCTGGTGGTTGCAGTCACTTGCACCCCCAGCCCCCCGCAGCCACATGCCATGCCCCCCCCCCAAGATCCCACCCTCACAGGCCCTCAGACGTCCCCCAAGTGAGAAGGTGCCAGGCACAACTGGGACCCACAAGTCCTCTTCCTCTAACGTGTCAATGCCAGGCCAGAAACCCTGTGGCCCTAGAGCCAAATTCTATCCCCCTAGCTTTCGGAGACATGGAAGGGAGGTAGGATGGGGAATGAACCAGAGTGGAGGAAGGTCTGCAACCAGAGGTTGAGTGAGGACCAGAGCTCCCCAGCAACCCAGGCTCCAGTCAAGAGACTGTCTTGCAGCGTCTGAAGCCTGGAGGAAATATCCAGAGGGCTCTGGGCCTCCTCTGAGGCGGCAGGAGTGGTCTCCGAGAAGGGAGAACAAGAGTGGGCCAGCCCGGCACCCACCCAGCAAACGTTTATCCTTAGAGCAAGCCTCAGCTCCCCGCCTGCCCACCTCTCTCTCCCGGAAGGCTGCAGACCCGAGAGGTCAGGAGGACCAGCGAGGACCGCCCCACACTGGCCAGAGGGCCGACAGCCTGCAAACTCAGTTCCTGCCGGTCTGCCCCCACTCCTCGTCCTCCCCCAGGGCTGAAGGCTGGGCCTCCGGGTAAAGAGCCCCCGGCCCACCCCTACCCAAACCCACCCACGCCCCCCTCCCCGTGCCACCTGGTCGCCCGCACGTGCCTACCTGGGCCTGGGGGTCCCCATCTCGGGCGCGCAGGGCGGGGGGCGCCCCCTCGGCTCCTGCGAGCCGGCAGGCCGCGGGGCGGGGCGGGCTCTGCGGAGCAGCCTGTTCCGCGACACCCCCGCCCGCTGATGGATGCCGACTGCAGCAGCGGCGGCGGCGGCGGCGGCGGCTCGGCGTGCGCCGGGGGCTGGGCACCGTGCCCACAGCCCCGGGCCTGGCGCCCGCCGCGCGGCCCGCCCCCGCCCCCGCCCGGCCTCCGCTCCCAGCCCGGGGGCCGCCGCCGCGCGCCCGCCTGCTCCCTCGCGGCGGCCCGGCCCCTGCCTCCGCCTCCTCCCCGCCGGTATCCCTCTCCCTCTCGGCGCTCTCCCGCTCCCGCAGGCTCCCAGGCCACCTCCTCCGGGGCGCCGTCACACCGGGCAGTCCCCGAGACCCCGGCGGGACTGTGCCTCGGGCGCCCAGTCCTGGGGCTCCGCGGCTCCCACGCTGGCCTGGGCCAGACTCTGGTCCCCTCGCGCGGGGGCTCGGCAGGGAGAGAGGGAGAGGGGAGTGGGGGAGGAAGAGGAGAGGCTCCCTGACTCAGAGGGGGTGACTCAGCCTCGACCCACCGAGCGCGGCCGGATACCCTCACCTCCCCTCCGGGGGCAGCTCTGCGCGGGGCAGAACCTCCCCGGAGCCAGCGCTCCTCCTCCACCAGGGGGGCGGTATCGCAAACGTCTCCCAGGGGTCCCATGTGTCTCTGAGTGTGTGTACGCGTGCATTTGTTCCTATGTGCTTCGGTGACAAACGGCCGTGTAACGGTGAGGCCTGGCCAGTGTACAGCTGTTTCTGGAGATGCCGCGTAGGCATCCAGGCTCCAGGAAGGTGGGCTTGAGGGGTGGCCAGAGGGCCTGCAGCACCAAGGTCCTGGCTCAAAACCAATTGAAACCTGGCTCCTCCCCTCCAGCCGCGCTGTTTTANCGGCCCGCCCCCGCCCCCGCCCGGCCTCCGCTCCCAGCCCGGGGGCCGCCGCCGCGCGCCCGCCTGCTCCCTCGCGGCGGCCCGGCCCCTGCCTCCGCCTCCTCCCCGCCGGTATCCCTCTCCCTCTCGCCGCTCTCCCGCTCCCGCAGGCTCCCAGGCCACCTCCTCCGGGGCGCCGTCACACCGGGCAGTCCCCGAGACCCCGGCGGGACTGTGCCTCGGGCGCCCAGTCCTGGGGCTCCGCGGCTCCCACGCTGGCCTGGGCCAGACTCTGGTCCCCTCGCGCGGGGGCTCGGCAGGGAGAGAGGGAGAGGGGAGTGGGGGAGGAAGAGGAGAGGCTCCCTGACTCAGAGGGGGTGACTCAGCCTCGACCCACCGAGCGCGGCCGGATACCCTCACCTCCCCTCCGGGGGCAGCTCTGCGCGGGGCAGAACCTCCCCGGAGCCAGCGCTCCTCCTCCACCAGGGGGGCGGTATCGCAAACGTCTCCCAGGGGTCCCATGTGTCTCTGAGTGTGTGTACGCGTGCATTTGTTCCTATGTGCTTCGGTGACAAACGGCCGTGTAACGGTGAGGCCTGGCCAGTGTACAGCTGTTTCTGGAGATGCCGCGTAGGCATCCAGGCTCCAGGAAGGTGGGCTTGAGGGGTGGCCAGAGGGCCTGCAGCACCAAGGTCCTGGCTCAAAACCAATTGAAACCTGGCTCCTCCCCTCCAGCCGCGCTGTTTTAACTCACAAAGCCGTCCAGACCACCTTACCAGACAGAGGAGAACCCCCAACAGCCTGGGTTCCAGTCCAGCCCTGTCAGGTGTCAACCAGTACCTTTGGGCACATGGCTCTCTTGCTCTGGGCCTCACTTTGCCAATAAAAGAAAGAGCTGGATGTACCTGTCTCCACATGATCCCCTGAGATTTCTGCCCACCGGTCCACATTTGCAGCCAACACAACCCCTGCTCCCTGACCCGCCACCATCCCAGGCATACACATACACATTCTTTAAATCATTCCTGAGTACCTACTGCATGCCAGCCACTGTTCTAGGTGCTGCAGAATCCACCACGCTGGTAACTGGAGGTTCAAAGCTGGGATGCCACCCACATGAGAACCAAGTCTCCACACCCTCCCCGCCCGCCCCTCCCAGGCTTCATTTCCTTCAGTGGCCACCTCACCAATGGGCTGCATCCCTTAGTGTCCACCTCACCAGGACCCATCCACTCCCACACTCCAGAGACAGGCAGCTCCTTCCGTCCACTCCTCTCTCCCAAGGCAGATGCTCCATCAGGGTGACCTACCCCAGGTTCTATTATCAACTCTAGATCCTCTACAGAATGAAGCTATGTCCCTCTCCCCAACCCCTCTCAGAGAACCAAGACAGCAAGCATGTCCCTTCTCCCCACCCCCAAACCAAGCCTTCTCTTGTCCAAGTTAAACATCACCAGCTCTTTCACCAGATGTTCCCAAGACACAGCTTCCGGTGCCTCCACTCTCTCTGCTGCCCCTAGGCTCAGTAGTCAGAGAGCAGGAGCAGAAGGAAACCAGCTCCTCCGAGTCCTAAAGAACACGCCCTCCCTCCAGACAGGAGACATGAAGATGCACACACCAGCGCGCGGGGCCAGCTCCCAGAAGGACTGGAGTCCTGCTGGGCGGACTTCCCTACAGATGTCCTCTTTTGTCTGTGGACTTTTCAATCCCTAGCTTCCCAGAGTCAGTTCTTCCCAGGACCTCCCCAGACCCTCGGGGGTGTGGCCTTGGGCAAGTCACTTTTTCACGCTAGGGCGCTCTGCTTGAGTTCAGTTCACCACATTTACTCAAATGAATGCGCGAAAGGACCAGTAAAACTTAGGAGTCACACCAGATGAATTTGTTCTTTGATAGACACGTCTGCTAAGAGATTTTTTTCTGACTGCTTACTGCAAATATTTTCCTTCCAAATTGACACTCAGCCTCCTCTGCTTGCTGCCCTCCCCAACCCTGGGCTCCCATGGGCCAGACCCAGCTGCCCAGAAGGCACTGCCTGGCCAGGCCAGTTGAACTCTCCTTCCCGCAACCCTCCTCCCATTCCTTTCTTTCCCCAGGAAGAAGCCTTGCTCTCCCCTCCTCTCCCCTCTCCTCCCCTCCTCTCCCCTGGGGCAGGGCCACTTTCCCACCCTCCTCAGCTAAATGGAGCCTCTCACTTTCCCAGAAGAATCCAGGCTACATTCCAAAGACCAAGGCAGAACATTCCCAGATATGACTCTGGATTTAAACCCAAAGAGCTCGATTCCCTTTAAGTCAGTGGGACCACACAGAAAACCAGGCTTCTTCTACTGCTATCATTATTATTTCTTATATTATTAGTATTGACTAACTTTAAAAAAAAAAAAAAAAAACTTTTAAAACAATATTTATTTGACTGCAGCAGGTCTTACTTGCTGTGTGTAGGATCAAGTTCCCTGACCAGGGATTGAACCTGGGCCCCTTGCATTGGGAGTGTGGAGTCTTAGCCACTGGACCATCAGGGAAGCCTCTAACATTTCTATTTGTTGTTGTTCAGTCGCTAAATCTTGTCTGACTCTTGTGATCCCACAGAGTGCAGCACCCCAGGCTTCCCTGTCCTTCACCATCTCCCAGAGTTTGCTTAAACTCATGTCCAATCAGTTGATGATGTTATCCAACCATCTCCTCCTCTGTCATCCCCTTCTCTTCCTGCCTTCAACCGTTCCCAGCACCAGGGTCTTTTCCAATGAGTCAGCTCTTCACATCAAGTGACCAAAGTATTGGAGCTTCAGTTGCAGCAACAGTCCTTCCAATGAATATTCAGGGTTGATTTCCATTAGGATTGACTGGTTTGATCTCCTTGCTGTCCAAGAGACTCTCGTTTCTATTAGAACTTTCCAGTTTGCAAAGTGCTTTCAGAAGTCATCCTCACATCCTGTGACACACTGTCACCCTCTCATTTTATAAGCAGGCAATTTGAGGCCCAGAGCAGTGAGTGACTTATCCAAGTTCACACTCGCCAGTAACACTGATTTTCTGAACCAGACACTTTCCACTTCACCCCACAATAACCTTTTCCAGAGAAGTCTGATTAGAGTGAGGGCACTCTCTAAAGAACAGCCCCCTATAGGCATCAGTTGAAATCACTACCCCAGTTACTTGCCTTCCTTCATTCCCAGGACAGGGAAACTGAAACACAGGACCAAGACCGAACCGAGAACCAAATCTTGGAGAAATGCAAGGAGCCCAGGTGGAGGAAAAGAAGCCTCACCCAACCCCCCTCCCTCAGTAAAGAGGGCTCTTCTGAATTCTGCTTCCAGCTCTGGCTCTGCCACTTCCTTCTGTGTTACTTGGGTAGATGATTTGATCTTTCTGAGCCTCAGTTAATTCCCTATAAAGTGGCAGAAATTCTTCCTGCTCTACTCCCTGAGTTGCTGTGATGGAAGATCAGCAGATGTCAGCAGAAAAGAAGGTCTCCCCCTCTCTGGGCTGCTGGGGAGGTAGGAGAAAGTCTTTCTTCTCATTTTTGTCTCTTTTTTTTTTAAGGCCATGCTGAATGGCTTGTGGGATCTTAGTTTCCCAATCAGGGATTGAACACGGGCCCTTGGCAGTGAAAGCCTGCCATGCAAACTATTGGACCACCAGGTAATTCCCAGAAAATCTTTCTTCTGAAATTTTAACTGGAGGGAACTTGATAGTGCAAAAGTGCTAGGATAGAGGAAAGCCAGGAATAGAATGAAAGTGATTCGCACCCCTGGCTGGGAAAGCAAAAACACGAGGTGTTAGCTAAAGCCCCCCCAAGCCCACTGGTGGGGCAGGGACTAAACCCAATACTCAGGTAGAGTCCCTCCCACCCCACCTCTTTTATCTTTTGAATGAGGAATCCAAGGCTCAGAAAAAAGTGGCAACTTGCCAAGGTCACCCCATTGGAGGCAATGGTCTCATGACTCCCAGTCACCAAGGGCCCCTGGATTCCTAGGGGGGCAGGGTGGGGTGGTGGGTGCTGCTAGCGTAGGGATTGCATCTTTCATCTAGCAAACAGTGATGTACAGGCTGAGCCTCAGGAGGACAAGAGGAACTGGGCAGCCTCTGTCCTGGAATTCACTGTCAGTCCAGTGGCAGAGAATGGCACATCAGAGGGTGTTGTAAGATGAATCAGCACCACTTTTTGAGTACTTGGTCTGTGCCTGGCACCGGTCACACATTCATTTGTTTAATCCTTACAACAATTCTCTGGCACTGAGATTATTAACTCTTTTCATAGCAGGAGTCTCTGTGGCTTGCGGTTAACGACTTCCCAAAGTTCACTCAGCTAACAAATGGCAGGGCCAGGATGCGTCTGCCTGGTCTGTCCGAGGCCAGGCACTGAGCTTCAACCCTTATGCTTTGCTCCCTGCCTCTAGGGCTCTGCTGACCTATGAGCTAGCCACTACTCACATATGGCTTCTGAGCACTTGAAATGTGGCCCATGCACATTGAGATGCGCTGTAAGTGTAAAATCCACACTAGATTTTGAAGATTTAATTAAAGAAATGTCCTATATCTCCTTAATAACTTTTGTATTGCAGTGATAATTTGGATGTATTCAGTTAAATAAAATATATCCTTAGAATAATTTTATCTGTCTCTTTTTGCCTTTTTTTTTCACATGGCTATTAGAAAATTTAAAATCACATATGGGACATCCCTGGTGGCCAAATGGTTAAGAATCCACCTGCCAATGCAGGGGACACCGGTTCAATCCCTGGTCCGGGAAGATTCCAAGATTCTACAACTGCTTAGCCCACACTCTAGAGCTGGAGCTCCACAACTGGAGAAGCCACCTCAGTGAGAAGCTCTCATAGTCTCCACTCACCTCAACTAGAGAAAGTCCACGCACAGCAATGAGGACCCAGCACAGCCAAGTAAACAAATAAACACATTTAAAAATAATAAATAAATAAAATCACATGTGTGGCTCACAGATTTATTTTAGTCAGCACCAGTTTAGATTCTCTGAAGTCCTAACCCAGCCCATGGACCTCAGAAAAGGGTTCTTGTGGGAGGGGGTGCCTAAACGAAAGTGAGTAAAAGGCACAGTCCTAGGGAGGAAGGTAATGTGCCAGGGCAGGAGGGCAGCAGGGCCTGGGTGAGTGCTAAGACATGTCTGACTCTTTGCGACTCCATGGACTGTCGCCCGCCAGGCTCCTCTGTCCATGGGATTCTCCAGGCAAGAATACTGGAGTGGGTTGCCATGCCCTCCTCCAGGGGATCTTTCCCACCCACGGATCAAACCTGTGTCTCTTATGTCTCCTGCATGGGCAGGAGGGTTCTTTACTGCTAGCGCCACCTGGGAAGTCCCAAGGGCCTGGGTGGGCTNATGGGATTCTCCAGGCAAGAATACTGGAGTGGGTTGCCATGCCCTCCTCCAGGGGATCTTTCCCACCCACGGATCAAACCTGTGTCTCTTATGTCTCCTGCATGGGCAGGAGGGTTCTTTACTGCTAGCGCCACCTGGGAAGTCCCAAGGGCCTGGGTGGGCTGAGCTCAATGAAGCCCCAGGCAGCTGAGAGTGGGGCCAGCTTATAGAGGAAATTACCAGAGCCAGACTTTCCAGAGCAGCGTGATCGATGGGCCTGGGAAGTTCTGCCTGACAAGGCTGTTCTTGCTAATCCCGGGCATGCTCTGGAAGGCACTGCAGGGCAGCTGTGTCCGGGGATGGGGAGCAGTCCGGGTGGATGGGCAGCAATGCCCACCTGGCAGTGACCTCCTGGCTCCAGCTGCCCCTGCCGCAGCTCCTTCAGTCTCCCCCAAGAAACCTCTTGAAGAACTGCTGTCTCAGAGACCTCACCATCCTCTCAAACCTTCCAGCCCAGACTGTGGGAACCACACATTCTTGCATTATGTCATGTTCTGCCATGCAATGATGAAGCTACACGGAGGGTCACACAGTGCAAAGCACTTTTCCATCCTTACTGTGACAGTGTTGAAGAGCCTGGGGGCAATGGTTACCCCTGGGGAGAGGTCAGGGGGAGGGACAGAGGAGGTTCATTAATAGCACAGGAGCTGTGTGACCTTGGGCAGGGCCCGAACCTCTCTGAGCCTCAGTTTCCACCTCTGTACAATGGGGTTTCCCCAGTGGCTCAGTGGTAAAGAATCTGCCTGCAATGCAGGAGACCCAGGTTCGATCCCTGGGTGCGGAAGATCCCCTGGAAGAGGAAATGGTAACCCACTCTAGTATTCTTGCCTGGAGAATCCCATGGACAGAGGAGCCTGGAGTGCTACAGTCCACCATGTCACAAAGAGTCAGATATGACTGAAGTGTCTGAGCACACACGAGGGGCATGTTGTCAGCACCACCTCTTCAAGCTCCTGCGACACGAGAGAACACCTGTGAGACACCCAGTCTCCTCAGAGCCTCCAGAGGTCGCCTCCCCTCTAGGAAGTCCACCCTACCCTTGCTTCTACCATCCAGCCTGTCCCTCCTCCCGCCTTCTGGACCACACATCTCGTTTCTACTTCTGAATCTGGGGTTCAGCTGTCACGAGGCTCTCTGACCGCTCCAGTAAGACTGCAGTTTGTCAAGAGGAGCTGCACCCAGCCTGCTCCCTCACAGGACCTGCTCCCTCACAGGAAGAACCTTCAGTAGCCAGGTGTTCTCTGATAAAGTGACTGGAACCCTCGGCCCAACTCTGCAGACCTTTCACAGCCTGGTCTCACCAGCCTCTTCATCCTCAGGTCCCTGTGAAACTGACTTGCTCTGGGCCCCCAGGGTGCAGCCATGTGGGGTCCTGCCTCTCTGCTTTGGCACGTGTTCCTCCTCCGCCTGGGAGACCCTCTTCCCTTTTCCCATGATCATGCTTCCAGCCATCTTCCAGGAAGTCCTTCCTGATCCCCTCCTCTTTACAACCCCAGCTCCCAGCTAGAAGGAACCTCAAGGCTCCTCCCCTTTTTCCTGCGCTCTGCCCTCCCATCCTGGGATGTGTGAATTGCCCCACTCAGCCCTCAGCTCAAAATAGGTGCATGGGGTGTGTCTCTTGGGAGCCAGAGCCAGAGGCCAGGGAGCCAGGAGTTCACCCAGGACGCCAGGACCCTGTTGAGGCTGAGCTCTGCTGACCCACACTCCACCTCGGCTACATTTTTAATGGATCTCCACACTCCTGCTTCCCCCTGGGAAGTCAGCCCTCCCCTACGACGTCTGGGAGCCATACTCCTGGGGCCTGAACATAAAAGATCTGGCCACGTCCACCCAGCCTCCCGTCGGGTGCTTGAAGTGTCAACTGAGGTTTGCCTCATCGCAGCATCACAGATTCCTTGCAGTCAAAAGAGATCTTGGAGAGAATCACACTGAGGCTGGGAGCAGGGAGAGGCAGCAGAAGAAAGTCTGTGTGTGCGTCTGTGGTCCCCGTGCCAGAGATGTTGCAGAGACACCATCAATCAACATCATCATCACAGAGAGCCTTTGGGACCCACTACACGCTGGCACTGTGCCTAGCAATATGCATCCATTTTCAGTTCTTCACTTCTTCCTTCTCTGTAAGGCAGAGGTGATATATTCCACCTTGATTTTATAGGGGAAGAAACCGAAGCTCAGAGCAGGTAAGCCAGGAGTGCAAGGTCACATTGCTAGTAGGTAGGGGGCCAGGATTCAATCTGTGAGGTGTGCTTGACTCCACAGCCAGTTCGTCCACTATTAATCCCACACACACACGGTTTAACACAAATTCACTGCAGAGAGATTGGTTATATTTTATCTCCTGTCTGGGGGTGGGAGGTGGGGGTAGCTTCATAAATGTGTGTAAACTTATGATCTGTGTACTTTTCTGCATTTATAACCTCAGTAAACTTTTTTTTTTTTATGTTTTTGTGCCAGAGATGAATTTATGCTAGAGATATGGGGGATGTGCAACACTCTTTATATTAGAGTCTGAAACTAGAAAACTCTATTTTTCCTTTTTCAACCATATTGCCATTTCAACAGGGACTGCTCTGAAGAACTCATAAACCCCCAAGTCAGACCCAGCAAGAATTCACCTGCTCATGGCTCAGACCACAAACATTTTCTTACACTTAAGTTCCCAGACCAAGTGCCACCTAGCCAAAAGTCAGTTTCCAAAAACTAGCACTGCTCTGCAGTGTTTGCAACATTCTCTTCATCCACCCATCCGCCCCAGACGGCTGGACCAGCTGCTGCATCACTGTTAATCCCCAACTTCATGAGATGGCCAGGCAGCCACGTCTAGATGTTCGCATCTCCTCGCACCAGGCCAGGCTGGGCAGAGAAGCCGTCTCTGTGTGTAAACACAGCCTTCTGCTTGGGCAGCTCTTGCCGGACTCTCCTGGCCAACTGGGGCCCTCTGTGGCTTTTGTCTTTCTGCCCAAAATAACCATTGGCTTCAGTGGTTCTCTGGGCACGAATCAGACTCTCCTGAGAGCATGTGGCAGCTTGAAGACAGGAAGGGCACTTTATCCATCTCTGTTTCCCCTAGGCACTAGGACAGGGGTCTGCAGGATTTACTGAGCGCCTCTGTGTGCCTGGAAGAACCAGTGTTGGGGGTGAGGGCTCACTAGAAAAGTCTCAGGAAGCTGAAATTTTAGGGAGGAAAACACCAGTAAGAGAGGAAACACCAATATCAGCCAACAGCAACAGAAGGCTAAAATACTAAAGGTTGTCATAAAGTGGGAAATTGTCTTGGGAGCTCAGAGGAGAAAGAGATGAGAGGGGAGTAGATGTCAAAGAAAGTTTCAAGGCAGAGGTGGCATTTAGGTTGAGTCTTAAAGATAGGGCACAAGGACAGTCTAAATGGAGGAGAGAGTCTGAAGCAGGCACAGGGTTGGGAAGTACCGGGTAGACTCAGGAAGCTGATCTTTTCTTTTTGGCTGAGTCACACAGGTTGCAGGATCTTAGTTCTCCGCCCAGGGATTGAACCTGGGCCCCGGCAGTAAAAGTACAAGTCCTAACCACTGGATTGCCAGGAATACCCAGGAAATTGACTTGAATGACCCAGAATAAAAGATGCCAAGGGCTGAGGCTGGGGCTGGAAGGGCACACAGTGCCAGTGCAAGCCTCAAATGGCATACACCAATGGGTTTCCTGCACTGTCTGGCAATGAGCCACACATGACTATTTACATCTAAATTAATTAAAAAGGGAAAAAAATGTAAAAGTCACAGCCACATGTGATGGTGGTTACCATACTGGACAGTGTAGAACATCTCCATCACTGAAGATAGTTCTACTGGATGGCACCAGAACACACAGCAGAGAATCCAAAAGGCATTGAGCAGAGGTGAGACTGATTGGAGCTGGGCTTTATGAAGATTAACTTGTCCCTGGAGTAGGTACCTGGAGGTAAGAGAGAGACCTGGACCCAGGGCAGGCATTGTAATAATCCAGTTGAGATCAATAACCACGATTAGGGACTTCCTTGGTGGACCCGTGGTTAAGAATCCACCTTTCAATGTAAGTGACGAGGGTTTGATCTCTGGTTAAAGAACTAAGATTCCACAAGCCACAGAGCAACTAAGCTCGTGCATCGCAACTACCAAAGTCCGTGAGCTCTGGAGCCTGCCCACCCCAACTAGAGAGTCGGTGTCCTGCGACGGAAGATCCCACATGCTGCAACTAAGATCTGATGTAGCCAAATAAGAATAAATAAATAAATCTTTTAAAAAATAATCACGTCTATTCCCTGTGTTCTTCCTCTCAGTACACAGGAAAGCAGAGAGCCATGGTTCTCAAAGTGTGGTCCCTAGAACAGCACCATCACCTGGGAACTTCTTGGTGTGAAAATTTTCAGGTCCCACCCCAGATCTGCTGAATCAGAAACTGGGGGTTCAGAGCAGCAGCTTGTGCTTTCATCAGCTCTCTCCTGATTCTGATGCACAATCCCCATATAGAGGCTAGGAGCCAACTCTGGTTCCAGACTCCGTACCTCTAAGCTCTATAATCAGAAGACCTGGCTCCATGTCTTACATCTCTTGGCTCAGCTGTTTACTAACTGTGCTTAATCCCTTTGTGCCTCAGTCTTATAAGGATTAAAGGAGTTAATACACGTACTTTTCTTAGAAGAGTGCCTGGCCTATAGTAAGTGCTCAATGAATATTAATTATTTTTAATCCTCATGGGCCACCTCATCCAAACTATTCTGGTACAGGGACTTCCCTGGTGGTCCAGTGGCTAAAACTCTGAGCATCCAACTCAGAGGGCCTGAGTTTGATCCCTGATTAGAGAACTAGATCCCACATGTCACAGCTAAAGTGTCTGCATGTCACTAGAAGATACCATGAGCTGCAACTAAGATCCAGGGCAGACAAATAAATAAAAGTAAATATTAAAAAGTAAATAAACTCCTATGAGAAACGCTGGGCTGGATGAAGCTCAAGCTGGAATCAAGATTGCCGGAAGGAATATCAATAAATGGACAGATCATCAAAACAAAAAATTAATAAGGAAACACAAGTCTTAAATGATACATTAGATGAGATGAATTTATTGATATCTTCAGGACATTCCATCCAAAGAAAGAATACACTTTCTTCTCAAGTGCACATGGAACATTCTCCAGGATAGACCACATCTTAGTCACAAGTCAAACCTCAGTAAATTTAAGAAAATTGAAATCATATCAAGCATCTTCTCTGACTACACAATTGCAACAAAAAGAATTAAATATCTAGGAATAAACTTACCTAAGGAGACAAAAGAACTGTGCACAGAAAATTGTAAGACACTAATGAAAAAATCAAAGATGACATAAACAGATGAAGAGATATTCCATTTTCTTGGGTGGGAAGAATCAATACGGTGAAAATGACTATATCACCAAACACAATCTACAGATTCAATGTGATCCCAATCAAAATAGCAATGACATTTTTCACAGAACTAGAACAAAAAAATTCACAATGCATATGGAAACACAAAAGACCCCAAATAGCCAAAGCAGTCTTGGGAAAGAAGAACGGAGCTGGAGGAGTCAACCTTCCTGACTTCAGACTGTACTATAAACAACAAAAAGAATTAAATATCTAGGAATAAACTTACCTAAGGAGACAAAAGAACTGTGCACAGAAAATTGTAAGACACTAATGAAAAAATCAAAGATGACATAAACAGATGAAGAGATATTCCATTTTCTTGGGTGGGAAGAATCAATACGGTGAAAATGACTATATCACCAAACACAATCTACAGATTCAATGTGATCCCAATCAAAATAGCAATGACATTTTTCACAGAACTAGAACAAAAAAATTCACAATGCATATGGAAACACAAAAGACCCCAAATAGCCAAAGCAGTCTTGGGAAAGAAGAACGGAGCTGGAGGAGTCAACCTTCCTGACTTCAGACTGTACTATAAAGCCGTAGTCATCAAGACAGTATGGTACTGGCACAAAAACAAAAATACAGACCAATGGAACAAGATAGAAAGCCCAGAAATAAACTCATGCACCTATGGGTACTTTATATTTGACAAAGGAGGCAAGAATATACAATGGAGCAAAGAGAGCCTCTTCAATAAATGGTGCTGGGAAAACTGGACATCTACATCAGAAAGAATGAAATTAGAACACTTCCTAATATCATACACAAAGATAAATTCAAAATGGATTGAAGAGTAAAATGTAAGACCAGAAACTATAAAACTCTTAGAGGAAAACATAGGCAGAACACTCAATGACATAAATCAATGGAACAAGATAGAAAGCCCAGAAATAAACTCATGCACCTATGGGTACTTTATATTTGACAAAGGAGGCAAGAATATACAATGGAGCAAAGAGAGCCTCTTCAATAAATGGTGCTGGGAAAACTGGACATCTACATCAGAAAGAATGAAATTAGAACACTTCCTAATATCATACACAAAGATAAATTCAAAATGGATTGAAGAGTAAAATGTAAGACCAGAAACTATAAAACTCTTAGAGGAAAACATAGGCAGAACACTCAATGACATAAATCAAAGCAAGATCCTCTATGACCCACCTCCTAGAGTAACAGAAATCAAAACAAAAGTAAACAAGTGGGACCTGATTAAACCTAAAAGTTTTTGCACAGCAAAGGAAACTATAAGCAAGGTGAAAGCACAAGCCTTAGTATGGGAGAAAATAATAGCAAATGAAACAACTGACAAAAGATTAATTTCCAAATATATAAGCAGCTCATACAACTCAATACCAGAAAAACAAACAACCCAATCAAAAAGTGAGAAAAAGACCTAAACAGACATTTCTTCAAAGAAGATGTACAAATGGCTAACAAACACAAGAAAAGGTGCTCAACATAGCTCATTATTGGAGAAATGCAAATCAAAACTACAANTACAACTCAATACCAGAAAAACAAACAACCCAATCAAAAAGTGAGAAAAAGACCTAAACAGACATTTCTTCAAAGAAGATGTACAAATGGCTAACAAACACAAGAAAAGGTGCTCAACATAGCTCATTATTGGAGAAATGCAAATCAAAACTACAATGAGATATCACCTCACACCAGTTAGAATGGCCCTCATCAAAAAGTCCACAAACAAAAAATTCTGGAGAGGGTATGGGGTAAAGGGAACACTCTTGCACTGTTGGTGGGAATGCAAATTGATAAAGCCACTATGGAAGATGGTATGGAGATTTTTTTAAAAACTAGGAATAAAATCACCACATGACCCAGCAATCCCCTTCCTAGGCATATACCCTCAGGAAACCAGAATTGAAGACACATGTATCCCATTGTCCACTGCAGGACTATTTACAATAACTAGAACATGGAGGCCCCCTAGATGTCCATGGAACGATGAATGAAGAAGTTGTGGTATATATACACAATGGAATATTACTCAGCCATAAAACCGAATACATTTGAGTCAGTTCTGAGGAGATGGATGAACCTTTTGGAATTTGCTGTATGGCTCAAGAAACTCAAACAGGGGCTCTATATAAACCTAGAAGGGTGAGATGGGCAGGGAGATGGGAGGGAGGTTCAAAAGGGAGGGGATATATGTATACCTATGGCTGATTTATGTTGAGGTTTGACAGAAACAAAAAATTCTGTAAAGCAATTATCCTTCAAGAGAAAATCAAATAATTTTAAAAAATAGAAAAACTATAAAACTTATCAAGCAGCTGATTCTTGTTAACAGACATATGGATTTAAAAAATAGAAAAACAAAACAAAACAAAACAAAAAAAAAAAGAGAGCCCAGAAATAAACCCACACATGCAAGATCAAGTAATTTATGACAAGATGCAAGAATATTCAATGGGAAAAGGACAGTCACAATAAATGATGTTGGGTAAACTGGACAGCCACTTGCAAAAGAATGAAATTAGACCACCATCTTATACCATATAAAAAAAATCAACTCAACAAGGCTTAATGACTTGAATGTAGGACCTTAAACCATAAAACTTCTAAAAGAAAGCATAGGTGGTAAGCTTCATGACAGCAGTCTTGATGATTATTTTAATCTGACTCCAAAACCAAAATCAACAAAAGCATAGACAACTGGGATACCACGCTAAAATGATTCTGTGCAGCAATAAATTTCCATCAACAAAATGAAAGCAACCTACTGAACTGGGAGAAAATATCTGCAAATCATATATCTGATAAGGAGTTAATACCCAAAATACATAGAAAACTCATACTACACAATAGGAAAAAAAAAGTGGCAGAGGGTGTAATTAAGCTTTTTTTTTTTCCCCCAAAAAAAGCCACATAGCTGGCCAACAGGTTCATGAAAAGGTGCTCAACGTCACTAGTCATCAGGGAAATGCACATCAAAACCACCTTTAACATAGCACCTCACACCATCATAAAATGGCTACTATCAAAGGGACAAGAAATAATGTGTTGAAGATGTAAATTAAAGGGAACCCTTGTGTGCTGTTGGTGGAATGTAACTTACTGCAGCCACTATGAAAAACAGTGTGAAATTCCTCAAAATATTAATAATAGAACTTCTAGATGACCCAGCGTTTCTACTTCTGGGGATTTATCCAAATAAAATGAAAGCACTAATTCAAAGATATATGTACCCCATGTTTTCTGCCACATCATTTACAAAACATTTATAAAGATAATCTAATTGTCCGTCAGTGGATACATGGATAAAAGCGAAAGTGAAGTCGCTCAGTCATGCCCGACTCTTTGCGACCCCATGGACAGTAGCCTACACCAAGCTCCTCTGTCCATGGGATTTTCCAGGCAAGAGTACCGGAGTGAGTTGCCATTTCCTTCTCCAACATGGCTGAAGACGTGGTATTAATACATATACACACAGAATACCATTCAGCCATTAAAAAAAAAAAAAAAAAAAAACAACGAAATCCTGCCATTTATGACAAACATAATGGACCTTGATGGGATTATGCTAAGTGAAATAATTTAGAGTAACACAAATACTGTATGTTATTACTTATATGTAGAATCTAAAAAACTAAACAGAGAATGAAAACAACCTTAAAGATATAGGGACTAGATCAGTGATTGACAGAGTGTTATGTGTATTTGGAGTGGCAGGAGGGAGAGGGGGCCAGGGTGTATGTTTATTATTAAAAAGAATACTCAGCATCAGCAATGACCTGTTTATTAACAAAATGTACTTGCACTTTTAGAAAAGCAATAAAAGGTAAATAAGCCAAAGTTGAAGTACCAAAAAATAACATATTAAAGATATTTTTGGAATACTATGAATCTACTGGAACAACTGCTCAGCATTTGGTTGCTTCACCATCTTTTTTCTTTTTAAATCAACTGTGTCTAGAATAATCCTGTCATATTAATGAAAGCACTAATTTAAATTAATATGCAAATTATGGTGCCAGTGTGGGATGTCATTTCATTAATTTCAATTCACTGACATAATTGTGTTCTCTAAATATGAGTTTTGCAAATGCTATCCATAAAGAATGCAATATTTGGTGAATATTATTTTATTAGCATAAAATTCAACAATAGCTTAGTCAAAAGGAAAAAAATAGTAATCTGAGATTTTAGTCATAAAATAATTTACATGCATATTTATAGATATATATTACTTGAGCTAATTGTACGTTTTTTTAATAAATATTTATTTACTTTTAAAGGAACACCAGTTACTTTAGATTCAGGAATCTAAAATAGGACCATTAAAAAATCTATTATCTTGAAATTATAAATAGTAATTCTTAACATTTTGGTATACTTCACTTCTGTAGTCTTGTATGGAAATAGATATACTTTTAAAAAATACAAATATCAAAAAAAGCAAAACTATAATTAATATTCTACTTTTTCATTTAATATTATTATGAGTTCAGTTCAGTTCAGTTGCTCAGGCTTGTCCAACTCTTTGCAACCCCATGAACTGCAACACGCCAGGCCTCTCTGTCCATCACCAACTTCCGGAGTTCATTCAAACTCTTGTCCATTGAATGGGTGATGCCATCCAGCCATCTCATCCTCTGTCGTCCCCTTTCTCCTCCTGCCCCCAATCACTCCCAGCATCAGAATCTTTTCCAATGAGTCCACTCTTCGCATGAGGTGGCCAAAGTATTGGAGTTTCAGCTTCAGCATCAGTCCTTCCAATGAACACCCAGGACTGATTTTGTTTAGAATGGACTGGTTGGATCTCCTTGCAGTCCAAGGGACTCTCAAGAGTCTTCTCCAACACCACAGTTCAAAAGTATCAATTCTTCGGCACAAAGCTTTCTTCACAGTCCAACTCTCACATCCATAAATGACCACTGGAAAAACCATAGCCTTGACTAGACGGACCTTTGTTGGCAAAGTAATGTCTCTGCTTTTTAATATGCTATCTAGGTTGGTCATAACTTTCCTTCCAATTTACCATAATTTATTTTACCAGTGAAAAAATTCCAACATCATTTTAAATAAATATACACTGTTAAGCATTTGTACCTACCAAAATATTTTTAACAATTCTATGATTTTTTGGTGTTTATGTTTTTGTTTTAATATTTTAGTATTAGAAATCCTTCTATAATAAAACACTTCATGTAATTATTTATCTAGCTCTCTCATTACTTCCCTAGAAAAAATTCCTTGAGGTTGAATTATGGGATCAAAGGCTATTAATCTTAATGCATATTATCTAATCCCTTCCAAAAAGACTAAATAATCTTATATCCCCACTACAAGGATATAATTTCTATTCCCTTGAACCCCTGCTCATACTAGATATTACTGTTCAGCACTGTCAATGTGGTAGGTCAAATAGCATATCACAGTTGATTCATTTGCATTTCTTTATTATAAAGGTTGAACTCCTTGTAAAATTTTACTGTAGTAATAATCTACTGGAATTTGAATTTAAGCTATAATGTAGTTTGGCCTATAACTGAATTGTGAGCAACAATTGCTACTTATAATTTATTATTGCTTGAAGTTACATACAGTGTGACATGCTGTGCTTAAATTATGTACAGTACTGTTTTTCAAAATTATATTTCATAAAATCTCCCAAAGCAAATCAGAGTAAATGTCTTATCTCCTCACTTCTTTCATTCAGGTTTATACAAATATGAAGAAAATTATACCTCAAGAGTTTTTCACATATTAGATATTTTAAAAGCAATTAGTCCATCATTGGTCTTCCCTTGTGGCTCAACTGGTAAAGAATTCGCCTGAAATGCAGGATACCTGGGTTCGATCCTTGGGTTGGAAAGATCCCCTGGAAAATGTACTGGCTACCCACTCCAGTATTCTGGTCAGGAGAATTCCATGGACTGTACAGTCCATGGGGTCACAAAGAGTCAGACATGACTGAGCAGCCTTCATGGTCCAAAATCACCCCTCAATTAAGAATATGAATCAATATTTAATAGTGAGACTATAAAAAAAAGTGCTTATCCAGCAACTGTTAAATTTAATGAAAGTTTTTAAAATTTTTCAAAACCACAGAAAATATTTTAATGAAGAACAAAGGTAAGTAATAAAATAGCTCTTCATTTTAGACAAAGTTACAACAGTTCCAAAATTGTAATATGTAAACTCCCTCCAGAAAGAAAGGCTCCAAGATGGTTCAGTTTTCCACTGTCTTTTCTACTGCCAAATAAAGAAATTCTCATAGCCATATTTAATTTCCAATAATATCTGTTTCATCAATATGAAATAGCTGAAGTCAGAGGGCAAAGTGTAAAGGGAAACAGAAATAAAGAAGCCAAATGACACCATCTCTCCAAGCTAGATTCCACTTCCATCAATACAGGCTAATCAAGGGCTTCAGCATTATATGTCACTATGATTTTGTGGCAAACACTTCCAACTTACTTTTTTTTTTTTTAAGAGAAAGAATATTCACTACAAGAGAGTCATTTTCTTTATCATAGTCGCAGATGTCAAACAGAAAAAAACAGATTTACAAAGATGTATAAGACATAACAACCTTGTAAACTTTCACTGGTCTCAGTACCAGGGTGGGGTTGGGGCGGAACTATCAAAGAAATTTAGGGGGGAAATTGTGTACTGGATATCAAAATGACATCACAAATTACTGTTAATTTTCTTAAACATGAAGAGATAGTCATAGTTTTATATAGAAGAATAGCTTTACTCTTTTTCTGTAAGTATGAATGTGTTAAGTATTGGTCTTCAAATGTCTAATCCCAAATTGCTCTACTGAAAACCAAGATTAATTAGAAAGAGTAATATTAATAATAATTAGAGTGGTGGAAATGATAAAAACCATTACCTTGGGAATGTGGGGAGAGGACTAGTATAAATGTTTAAATTAATTAATATTAACTCTAAATAACATGATCATGGCATCCAGTCCCATCACTTCGCAGCAAATAGATGGGGAAACAATGGAAACAGTGACAGACTCTTTTCTTAGGCTCCAAAATCACTGCAGATGGTGAATGCAGCCATGAAATTAAAAGACACTTGCCCCTTGGAAGAAAAGCAATGATGAACCTAAACAGCATATTAAAAAGCAGTGATGTTATTTTGCCAACAAAGGTCCATTTAATCAAAGCTATGGTTTTTCCAGTAGTCATGTATGGATGTAAGAGTTGAACCATAAAGAAGGCTGAGTGCTGAAGAATTGATGCTTTTGAACTGTGGTGTTGGAGAAGACTCTTGAGAGTCCCCTGGACTGCAGAAGATCAAACCAGTCAATCCTGAAGGAAATGAATCCTGAATATTCACTGGAAGGACTGATGCTGAAGCTGAAGGGAACAACAGAGGATGAAACGGTTGGATGGCATCACAGATTCAATGGACATGAGTTTGAGCAAGCTCTGGGAGACTGGAGAGGACATGGAAGCCTGGCATGCTGATGTCCATGGTGTCCCAAAGAGTCGGACATGACTTGGCAACTGAACAACAACAAAAACTCTAAATACCAAAGTCAAAATAAAATTAAATTATAAATAGACATCTACAGATAATTGTCTTATCAAGGAAAACAACTTAGGAAAAATTTTAAAGGTGATCTCCATACTTTTATTGTTAATTTGCAATTCTTTAATCCTCCTTAATCAGCTGCCTAATCAGGTAAGCATTTGGGTTCACTATAATATTACAGCTTAAAATTTACCTTTCTGCAATGTATTTCCTATCCCATATAAAACTTATTATGGACATGATCTAAAATTATCTGTTCCAAACCTCATATTCCAACGGGTGAATAGACAAAGTGAAAGTGAAAGTGAAGTCGCTCAGTCATGTCCGACTCTTTGCGACCCCGTGGACTGTAGCCTACCAGGCTTCTCTGTCCATGGGATTCTCCAGGCAAGAATACTGGAGTGGGTTACCATTTCCGTCTCCAGTGGATCTTCCCGACCCAGGGATTGAACCCAAGTCTCCCACAATGGAGGCAGACGCTTTAACCTCTGAACCACCAAAAGCTGAACACATATGGGAAAACTTAGCTTATCAATGCACTGTTTCTGAATAAAACAGTAAAATCTTAAACTATTTTCAGAGGTAAGTTAGAAGCTAGAAAGCAGTCCTACAGTATCTTGATAACTTAAATGCTATCATAAAATCCTCTGGTTTACATAAGATAAATGCAAAGGTAGAAGGAGAGAACCACAAATTGCCTGATGTCTGAAATGGAAGCAGAAACACAGAGTGTGTAATGTGAAAAATTCTGAACTCTCCAGGTGTCTATATATGAAAAACCTCCTGATTTCAGTGTGAAGAGGGATTTAACTGCATATATGCTCACCTGTTTTGAGAGGAGAGGTAAGTATAGTAATATATACTATCTGAAAATAAACATAGAAATAGAGCACTATGAAGCACAAGAACTGCTCATATTTCCCATCTTTTCATTGCTGAGCTAGAGAATATAAAAGATGACCTTGGGGGCCACTTCATGACTTCTCAGTCATATTAGAACTAATGAAAATACAACGATCCAAGCTTACTCAGAAAACGTGCATTAGCTTTAAAAAGAGCACCAACGAAAGCTCTCTCAGAATATTCTCCTATAAGCTCTTAAAAGTTAGTCTGAAAATTGTCAATACAACTGGGGTTCTTTTCAATTCAGCTGCAGGTTACAAAGGAATACTAAAGATACTTCAAAAATTGATGCAATATTAGAAAATTTTAAACTATATTGCACCAATTATGACATGATATAGTGAAAACCATGACAGTTAAAAATGAAAAGAAGCCCACAAATGATAATTAGAAATGCTGCTGCTGCTGCTGCTGCTGCTAAGTCACTTCAGTCGTGTCCGACTCTGTGTGACCCCATACCAGGCTCCCCCATTCCTGGGATTCTCCATTTACAAGATAATTCAGTTTTCCCAGTAGAAAAAGTATTGTCCTTTCTTGCTTTGTTATTGGAGAAAACTAATTTCAGAGGCCACAGATTCTTAAAGTATTACAAAGTCTAAATAATACAAAAAAAAAAATGGCCATCAGAATAAGTAATGCTTCAGATTTACAAGCCCCAGTGAAGCAAAATTTAGCTATATTAATTAGGGATGTGTTACGTCTTACAGTAGGTAACAGATGGATACCATGCAGCATAAATGTGCACACCAGTGGGTAAGATGTTCATAATGCCGAAGGGCAAGAGAGAGAGATGTATAGCTTGGGAAGTGATGTGGATAATTACTTGTCATTAAACAGCAGAGTAATTGCTTCAGCATATTCCCACGTAACTATTCCACATGAAATCTCAACACGTCCTTGGACTTGCTAAACATACATAGTTGTTTCAGGTAATTTTAGCAAAAAGAATCAGCAGTGAATGATGCATCACACTTCAAAAGAAAACCATTGTTTTATTATTTAGTCTCACAAAACACTTTAGGGACTCTAAACATTAATAACAGAGATAAAAAGCCATTGATTTTTATATTAATAAGACTTTGGTAAGGCCTCAGAACCTACTTTTTCTAACCTGCTCAGACTACATGCCTGATAAAACTTACCATATATAAATTTAATTATTTAAAATATCTTCTCTCCTTTTGGAAAGCTGTCATAGATTCAACATTTGAATTTCATACTAAGGAAAATTTTTAAAATCTAAGTTGCTATAGGATGTTGTCTGAAATCAATGGATGCAGAAGATTCTGGGTAGCCAAAACAAAAGGAGTGGTGTAAATCTCAAAGTCTCAACATACCCTAGAAACAGCAAACAAAAACCACAAATCAGGAGGAACAGATTACATTATAGAAACTCATGACTCAGCATAGCTGGAAAACAGAAATTTGTCAGCTTTAAATTACTTGTAAGTATAAATGTAAACATTAAATTAGAGGATGCTCTCACTGGAGCTCTTGCCATTAGCTTTCACAGAGACCAAGAGTAGTTCAAGAGAATTTATAGAGAAAGAAGAGGGGACTAATGGCAGATCTGAATGTGATTTACAACCACTTCTAGAAAGCCGATCTGATACGTAGAAGTTGTGAAAAGTCAACAGTTCGATATGAGCACTGACATAGAGAAGGGACTGGAAAAGATACATTGGAGATGACAAGGCAATCTCAGCAAGCTTTCATGTTGGAGAGAGAAGACAGCTTCTTTGGAAACTATACACAGAGAAATAAAGAAACAAAATGAAATATTTAGCATCCCATAAGACAAAAGAAAATTTAAAAAATCAAAGGACACATGACTATTCCTAAGCCATGCCATCCAGGAAAAAAAGCAATACTTTGCCTGCAGTGATAGAATAGAGTGTACTTCAATTAGGAACATCATAACTACCCTAACACATTGAAAAAACAGACAGCCAACAACAAAAAACTCCTATAAAAATAAAATTGAGACTGATAATCCAAACAATTCATCTGATGAAAATTCTACCCGACTCCCAAAATTTTTTTCAAAACAAAGGGAAACTGTAATGTAACACTCAAGGTTAAATATTCTCCAACTGACATTAGGTAGATGAAAAATAAATGTAAAACTAAGAGAAAATTCATGATCAGAAAAAGAAAAATTGATTGAACTGAGAAAAAATAGATAATCATACCACAGTGAACACTAGATTACAAAATACTAAACAAAAAGATTTCAAAGAAAATATAACAAGAGATAGTATAAAATATATACAAAACATAGTAAAAAAATATAACAAGAAATAGGACAAAAATAGCAATTTATAAGTGAATAAAATGAAAATGACACAAAAATACAAAGGNATCATACCACAGTGAACACTAGATTACAAAATACTAAACAAAAAGATTTCAAAGAAAATATAACAAGAGATAGTATAAAATATATACAAAACATAGTAAAAAAATATAACAAGAAATAGGACAAAAATAGCAATTTATAAGTGAATAAAATGAAAATGACACAAAAATACAAAGGGTCACAAACAAAGTGGTTGGAATAGAAGATGGGCAAAAGGAAATTCAATTTACACAGAAATCAAATTTCTAAAGAATATTTTAATGGAATAGAAAATGGAATAGAAATAATATTTGAAATACTACTTAAATAAGGTATTCATTATGAAAGACCTGAATCTATACACTGAAAAGGACCACTTGGCATCAAGGAAAAAAAGACTTTCAATGATCAACTCCTAGTAAAACTAGTAAATATTAAAAGGAAAAAATTTTCAGGGTATGCAGGCCCCTCAAAAAAAAATTACCTATAATAATGTACAAAGGAAAGAAAATTAAACTAGCAAAGTTGATCAAATACAAAATTCAAAGCAAAGTACTGATGGCTTTTTTTTTTTTAATTAATTTTTTTTTTCCTTTACAATACTGTATTGGTTTTGCCATACATCAACATGAATCTGCCACGGGTGTACGTAAGTTCCCACTCCTGAACCCCCTTCCCACCTCCCTCCCCATACCATCCCTCATCCCAGTGCACCAGCCACGAGCATCCTGTATCATGCATCAAACCCAGACTGGCGACTCATTTCACACATGATATTATACGTTTCAATGTCATTCTCCCACATCATCCTGCCCTTTCCCTCTCCCACACAGTCAAAGAGTCTGTTCTGTACATCTGCGTCTCTTTTGCTGTCTCACATGCAGGGTTATCGTTACCATCTTTCTAAATTCCATATATATGTGTTAGTATACTGTATTGGTGTTTTTCTTTCTGGCTTACTTCACTCTCTATAATCAGCTCCAGTTTTATCCACCTCATTAGAACGGGTTCAAATGTATTCTTTTTGATGGCTGAGTAATACTCCATTGTGTATATGTACCACAGCTTTCTTATCCATTCATCTGCTGATGGACATCTAGGTTGTTTCCATGTCCTGGCTATTATAAACAGTGCTGCAATGAATACTGGGGTACACATGTCCCTTTCAATTCCGGTTTCCTCAGTGTGTATGCCCAGCAGTGGGATTGCTGGGTCATATGGCAGTTCTATTTCCAGTTTTTAAAGGAATCTCCACACTGTTCTCCATAGTGGCTGTACTAGTTTGCATTCCCACCAACAGTGTAAGAGGG
>SJYX01022617.1:191729-245833 GCA_006410675.1 Oreotragus oreotragus
ACCTGCCTCTTGAGAAATCTGTATGCAAGTCAGGAAGCAACAGTTAGAACTGGACATGGAACAACAGACTGGTTCCAAATAGGAAAAGGAGTACGTCAAGGCTGTATATTGTCTCCCTGCTTATTTAACTTATACCTTATTTAACCTAATTTTATTAACATATAAAGCAAATTCATGTTTGTGTAACTGATATAGCTGTCTTTCTCAAAAGTAGATTTCTTCATGTTTTTATGTCATTTATAGTGAATATGGTAAAGTGGTCCTGCAGATATTAGATCTGATGAGTTAGACCAAATAACTGAGAATGGTGCCAAAAACAGATGAGCAAGTATCATAAACATTTAATTTTCATTGTTCCAATCTTGCTTCAACTCCATTTTTAAATTTTCATGAAGTTATTGAAAAGCAAGACTACATGTTTATTGCTTCCCTTGTGGCTCAGCTGGTAAAGAATCCACCTGCAATGCTGGAGACCTGGGCTCGATCCCTGGGTTGGGAAGATCCCTTGGAGAAGAGAAATGTTACCCACTCCAGTATTATTTAAATTTGGATATTCAGGCTTCAGAAATTTTGCAGTACTTTTTTTATTCAGTTAAGACTTTATATTAGGATTAAGTGCTAGATAATAAAACAAGGATCAGCAGTTGTCAGTCAAGTGAAACAGGTTCTTTTTAAGCAAGGGATCATAAAGAGAAATACAAGATATTAAATAGTTTATTTTAACTTAGAAATGTAAATAAACATTGATTTTCAATCTTTTGATGTTTTTTAAAGATACAAAACCAACTATTTAAGAATAGCTAATACCCACTCCAGTATTCTTGCCTGGAAAATCCCATAGACAGAGGAGCCTGGCAGGCTATGGGGGTCACAAAGAGTTGGAAAGGACTTAACCACTGAGTATGAATGCATGAACAATAAAAGTAATTAATATAATCATCCTTTATTATTAATTTATTCCTATTTTCCATACCTACTAGAACATACTCTGCACTACCTAAATGAAGGTCTTAAATAAACTATTCAGATAGATGGGTAGATAGATGGACAGATAAACAGATGAATGGAAATGAGTCAACTATTCAGCAGAAAGCACCAATCTGATCTTAAATTAGTCATACCTAGTATGACCTAGTTATGATCAGACAAAAGGCAAATCTGATTTCAAATTAGTCAAACCTAGTGTGACCTAGTTGTGATCAGAGAAATGGCAAAACCAAGTGGCAAGTAGGTGAGACAGAACAAGGTGAGGAAATGGAAGAAGTCAAGAGCAACAGCACAGTAAAAGCACCTCATGGAGGAGGCAAGGCCTCAATAAGGGAGAGGAGAAGGTTTTGCAATCAAATGCACAGTGGCAGAGATGATGACCTGTGGGCCACAATGGCATCAGCTTAGAATGGCAGAGATGTGTGGAAGTTATGCATGACCAAGAACAGAAGCAAACTGTGCAAGGAAACACATGCTCTTCCTTTTAACCACATTTTGTTTTGCTATGACTGTAAACATTTTAAATAAAAACATGAGAGGAAGAGTTCAACTGTCTAGCCCATCCTCTTCGTTCTACCTACAGTAAACTGTTATCAGGCATAACAAAGGGGAGCAGGTATTCCAAATGGTCAATTGCGGGTAAAAAGTTAATAGATATAACATGAATCAAAATGTAATAAAACAGTAAAAGGTGAGTCAGTTCAGATCAGTCACTCAGTCGTGTCCAATTATTTGCGACCCCATGAAACTTAGACTCATTTAGGACCTTACAGCATCCATGAAGGAAAGGAAAACTGTTATTAATAATATATATTAAACACCAATGCATGTCAGGTATTATAAGGTATGCTTCTGGTTATCACTTCTCTTAACACTTACTGTGCACTCCTGTGAAGTATCATTCAGTTCAGTTCAGTTGCTCAGTCGTGTCAGACACTTTGCGACCCCATGAATCGCAGCACACCAGACCTCCCTGTCATTACTCTTGTTTTATAAATAAAGAAATTCGAGTTTGTAACACTGCTTACTCATCAATGAGAGAATTAGCAATAGGTCTGATTCCACAGCCCCATTACTTTGTCATTAGCACTGTGCATGTTATATGATTTTTAAAAATTAGTAGTTGGCAACAATCTTTCCCCGAAATTGAGCCAATGTGACTGTATTTACCCAGAGTGTCAAGAATATTGTCCCAGAAGTCATGGACCACCTTTTTCTTGATCACAGTGCACTACTAGTAGGTGAGTTCCTCTAGATTTTATTTGTACAAACAATTCTTCCTTCAAACTAAATTACAGCAGAAACACTTACCACAAAGGAAATTGCTAACAAAATCATTATCTACCTCAGTACAAACTAATGCTATTACCTCCAGGAAACAGAAGCAACTGAATTACATAATAGAAATATTAGTTTAAAAGGTCACTGGATGTCAGGATGCATCATTTTACAGAAGGCTCCTGAGACACCATTCATCAAAAATTACAGTGCTTGAAACACTAAGTTCAATGCCATGATTCAGCAGATCTTTCTCTTCCCTAGCTTATTTAGCACCAGTTATGAAGATCTGGAAGGGGGAGGACAGTTATTCTCTCCCTGAAACATTTCCGTTCACTTGTAAAGAACAGAGAAAACCAGAGAGGCCTCTCTAAGCAACACTTTATTAAATATACATCTAATACCCTACATAAATATATACAGCCTGTACCCAGAAATCAGCTTAAGGAGGAGCTAACTCCCAAACCTTGATTTAATAATGAAACTAAGACTTAGTAAAGGGTTTATCCAATCAAATGATGATTGAAAGAACCACAAGTAAAGAGGGGTAACAATATTATACTACTGCTCTCAGCTAGATAAAAGCTGCTCTCAGCTAGATAACAAAACATGAAACAAAGATATAAAAGTTAGTGATATTTTCATCCTTCTATGTCATTTAAAAACTTCAGCCTTTTTCTTCTGGATCCTACACATATAGTAAAGGAATTTGGTGAAAATTGAGTCATTAGCATTTGCAATACACTAAAATACTTTCCTAACTCTACACTTAATGTAAGTGAACCTGAAATAGCATTCAATAATTATATTAAGATAAGGATACCTATGTTTTAAAATGATTGGTAAGACCTGCGTATATACTCCTAAGTGCTAATTTGGGATTAAAAAGCAACTGTAATTGCCAAAGAGCATATATTGATCACTGATCCTACCACTCTGTATACAGAATACTATAGACAGCTCATGTTAAACATAACCAAGAAAATCTAGTAAAGGGAAAGAAACAGAAAGAAAAATGTATTGGACATCAAATGAATTGAAATCTGCAAATTTGTCCTTTTCTGATTTAATTCTGAGACTCACTTTTTATAAAATACATAGGAAAAATTATTAGTACTAGGGATCAAGTATACTCTGTTAATTTAATATGTGCCCTATTAAACTTAAAAAATTAAAATTTTTAATGTCCTGTTACAGACCTCTTTTTACATTAAAGTTACTATTGCAAAATAATATATTTACCAAGTTCTCTCTGTATCAAATTAAAAAGCTAGAACAAAACAGTATAAAAAACATTATTTTAATTGTTTTTTTAATTACATAATATTTATATTTCTTAAATTTTAAAACTGAGTATTTTCTGTCACTATGACTCTTATTTTATCAAAACACATCCCTAATGTTCACCACATTCTAATACATAAAATATGATACAACCACTTTAGAGTAATCTTTAGCTATATCTTTGACAGCTGCTGCTGCTGCTGCTGCTAAGTCGCTTCAATTGTGTCCAACTCTGTGCGACCCCATAGACGGCAGCCCCCCAGGCTCCCCCGTCCCTGGGATTCTCCAGGCAAGAACACTGGAGTGGGTTGCCATGTCCTTCTCCAATGAATGAAAGTGAAAAGAGAAAGTGAAGTCGCTCAGTCATGTCCAACCCGCAGCGACCCCATGGACTGAAGCCTTCCAGGCTCCTCTGTCCATATGGACATAAACCCTATGTCCCAAGCAATTCTATTCTTAGATCAAAAGCCAAAAGACATTTATATATATGAGAAAATTTAATCTGTATCTATAGTTTCCAAAAAATCAGTAACAACCCCATTGTCTATTAACAGTAGAGCTGAAACATAAATTGTCCAGTAATCTTACAGAAAAACACTTCGTAGCAGTAAAAATGAACTTTCCCTACACATAGTGGGGATGAAGTCATCGACATATTGTTGAGTGAAAGAAGTCAGACACAAAAGAGTACATATTACATAATTCGATTTACATACACCTTTAAAAACAGGCAAAACTAATCTATGGGGCTAATAATCATTTGGGTGAGACAGTGACCAGAAGGGAGCCTGAGGAATATGATCTCTGCGTTCATCTGTGTGGTGATTACCTGGCAACCACCTGGCCAAAGTTCACCAAGCAGTACTCTTACAATGCATACTCATTTCTCCTTGCCTGTTATATTAATAGTTTGACTTAAGATCATCACTTCAAACATTAACCATACATTAGAACTTTCCTAAGACTGCATCCTGGAGTAATGAATTCATCCTAGCAATGAATTATTATTTATCAGAGTTATCAGAGTCATCAAGTTCTAGTCATGACTTTCTACTAACTAATCATGTGATTTTTAATATAATTTAACCTTAAAGCTCAACATTCAGAAAACGAAGATCATGGCATCTGATCCCATCACTTCATGGGAAATAGATGGGGAAACAGTGTCAGATTTTATTTTGGGGGGCTCCAAAATCACTGCAGATGGTGAATGCAGCCATGAAATTAAAAGATGCTTACTCCTTGGAAGGAAAGTTATGACCAACCTAGATAGCATATTGAAAAGCAGAGACATTACTTTGCCAACAAAGGTCCATCTAGTCAAGGCTATGGTTTTTCCATTGGTCATGTATGGATGTGAGAGTTGGACGGTGAAGAAAGCTGAGCACTGAAGAATTGATGCTTTTGAACTTTGGTGTTGGAGAAGACTCCTGAGAGTCCCTTGGACTGCAAGGAGATCCAACCAGTCCATTCTAAAGGAGATCAGTCCTGGGATTTCTTTGGAAGGAATGATGCTAAAGCTGAAACTCCAGTACTTTGGCCACCTCATGATGCTGCTGCTACTGCTAAGTCGCTTCAGTCGTGTCTGACTCTGTGCGACCCCATAGACAGCAGCCCACCGGGCTCCCCGTTCCTGAGATTCTCCAGGCAAGAACACTGGAGTGGGTTGCCATTTCCTTCTCCAATTAAACTGCAATTAGTAATTGGAAAGTATGACTTCTTAGTCTCCTTCATGTCCTACTCTTTGCGAACCCCTGGACTGTAGTCCGCCAGGCTCCCCTGAATTGGAAAAGTATAGATGTACACACACCAAATGAAATTTTCAATCCAGTATAAACACATCTGAACACACAAACACAGAAGGGAACCTCGCTTTCAATAACTATTTCATCATGCTGTGAAGTAAATTTTCTCCCAGGGTTAACACTCCAGCATAAATCCTCATGAGTAAGTCTTGAAAACATATGACATACTTAAACATTTCCTTAAAATCACAGAGGACAGAACTGGAACCAAAGAGGCAGATTTTTCAAAGAAAGAGATTAGGTCAAAATTAAGAAGGAACTTTAAGCAACCAAAATATTTTAAAAGGCAGTGTTAAAAGAGAAACTTGATACTGGATTGTAAAGAAGGAAGAATTTGTATTTGGGAGGGATTTGACCCACAAGACTTCTCTATGATTTAATTCAAAGAATAGAAATAATCAGTTAGGAGCTTTGAAAATATATTAAAATATGACATATTTTTAAATGTTTATTGCATATAAACAATAAAAGGCATACACAAAATTACATTCATAATAAATTAATATTTAAAGTACTCTATAATAGATCTTAAAATCTTATTATAATTATACATATATGGTATAACATAAATTAAATTTTATATTCCTTTTTTACTGAGCATTATATATAAGTATTTTTAATATGTCAATTTTGACTATAATTCTAGTTAGGTTAATAAGAATGCTTGTATCAGTAAATATACCATTCTTAAAAAGAAATATATATATATATTTCTAAAAAAGCAACATTAATTCTTGAAATCTATTTTAATAATCTTCTAGGACAAAGGTACAAAACACAAGCAAACTAAAAAAAAAAAAAAAACTTATGTATGGGTATACTAAAATCAAACCACCTAAAAATTCAAATAACAGAATAAAACAGCAATGAAACTCATTGAGGCTGCTCTGTTTCTGCCACTCCCTAGTGGCTGCAAAATATCGTTCATCAGTTAAACCCACCATGCTGAAAATCCCTGCAACTGCCTATTATACACATTAGACATTTATAGAATATTACCAACAAATATTTATTGTGTAGCTGTAGCATTTTCTAATCCATTCTCCACACTACAGTTACAATGGTCTTCCTAAAATGATAATTTTATCAAGTCATGCCCCTTCTAAATGTCATAAATGTTTTCCCTTCTACCACAGGATCACATATGAGTTCCTTCAAAGGACTCTTTGGGTGACATGCCCTGGTTACTTGTGCAGCCTTAACTTCTCCCCACTCCATCTGGACTTAGTTTTTCAACCACATGGCTCTAATTTCAGGTTCTCTGAACGTTTGGGATTCTCATCTCTAAACATGAGCTGTCACTTCTGCCTAGAACATTACTTCCTGATCTTTCATCCTAACTTCTACTCGGTCTCAATATTCACTTGCAAAAAGGAAAGATCTTCATGGAGAAGACCTTCTTGGCTCCCCACATGCCCAGTGCTTCACCTCTACAGCCATCTCATGGGGGGTCACAGCACTCAGTCGCCCACCTTCCTCACCGTCAGCAAGACAGGGACCATTACTCTGCCACTGCTCTGTGCCCAATGACACCTAGAAAATGCATTATCTGTTGCATGAGTGAATGATATAAATGCCAGCTGTTGATATAACATCAGTACTGGGTTCTTGGAACACTACCCAGAATAAGAATATATTTCCCAGGCAAATAACTTCCTGGTTTGGCCATTTGCGTCATTTGCAAAAGTAGAGTAGAAGAGTAGGTGGCCATGACCAAATTACCTCACCTCTTCAAGCTTTAGCTCCTGCTACTGTAAACTGAGGAACATTCACCATTTCATCCTGGGGTGTAACTATCCATTCATTGATAAAGCCAGAAAACCTGCCATCATCCTTGCTTCCTCTCTCTCCTTCTATCATACCTAACCCGATCCAAAAGTCTGTACCTACCTAGAAAGAGATATTGCAATCTATCCACTGCTCCTTTTTTTTTTTTTTTTATTTTTTTGAAGTAAAAAGCCTTTAAAGAAAATAGAAATTACAATCAAAGCTATCATGGTAATTTCTCAGATTTTGGTTGAGTTGAATAAGGCAATGTTTTGGCCACCTGATGCAAACAGCTGACTCAATACAAAAGACTCTGATGTTGGAAAGACTGAAGACAGATGGAAAAGGGGGCAGCAGAGGATGAGACAGTTGGATAGCATCACTGATTCAGTGGATATGAACTTGGACAAACTCTGGGAAATGGTGAAGGACAGGGAAGACTGGCATGCTGAGCTGGACACAATTTGGTGACTAAACAACACCCTTGCCTAAACAATTACCACAACTTCCCTATACAGCTAGTAACTCCACTCCCACTGCCAATACCTCTAAAAAAGATTCTTCTAAATTTCAGACTACCTCATACTTACTTTACTTGGATGTCACCAAGACCAGTCTAGCAAGAAGACTGACATCTGAATACCTGGATATACTGCCACTTAAACTCGAACATTCAAGACACAGTTTTCCCCCTAAAAATACAATCATCTATGTTGTTTGAGTTTGCTTCTTAAATGACTCCATAAAAATCTACCTCTCATCTCTCCCTGCTGGAGATGCCCTGGACAGAGGATCTGTTTCAGTTCAATTCAGTTTAGTTGCTCAGTCGTGTCCAATTTTTTTTTTTTTTTTCTTTCCTCACAGATAATCCAGCTTTTCTATTGGGCTTTCAGGTATATTTTCCCATTCTTGCCACCATCCAAGTTATTTGTCACAGAGCAGTCAGAAAACCTTCATCAAACTATAAATTTAACTGTTGCTCTACTTAATCTCGCTCAATTACATCCCACTGCCCTATTAAATAATGTAGCCCTTAAAAATATCTCCAAATTCATCCCATCCAACTATACACAAACAAAATTCCAGACATACTGGCCACCTTCCACATCTTGCATCATATCAAGCCCTGCCTCAGAGCCTTTGCATATGCTGTTCTCTCTGCCTAGCACACTGTTCCCTTCATGTGTTATAAAGTTGGTTCCTTTACTTCCTTCAGCTTCAGTGTTACTTCTCTTCAGAGACATTTTCCCTGAACATGGTATCTAAATTTTTCCCTCAGCTTGCATTCCTGTTATTCTCTATTATCATGCTTTCCTTCTTTGTATTCAGCACATTCTCATGTACAGAGGCATGCCTTGGTACACAGCAACTGATTATTTCCTTTAGATGTTTTAAGGAAAAAAGAAAAGAAGGGAAGCTGTACATGGGCAGAACACATGCAGTCTATTTTGATGTGAGCATAGGTTCTTTGTTTTCTCTAAAATTCACCTTCAGTTTGACATCCATCAGTTAAGCTGGATAAATGCCTTCTGTTCTGACTATTACTGTTATTGCATAAGTTACCTGAGATAAGGCAAGGATTGATATAATTGAGTCAATATAAGTAGATAGCTATTACCTCGGAAAGGATGAGATATGATCATGGGGAATGGAAAATAAAGTGCTTGACAGTTTTGATAAGAGAAACAAATCCAGAAAGTTCTGAAAATGAAGTGCCACTTAAGGGTGGTGGCATTAGGAAGCCACCTTGTGATAAGGCTTTGGAGGAAAAAAAAAAAATGAGGCAAAACAACATTTGCGCCCCAGAGACACGTGACTATAAACAGGAATAATACTGATGGGGATAGACAGAGGAGCAAAGATAAACCCTGATTATTTCACATTTCACATATGGTTTTTTCCCTAGAATTTTCCCTGTACAGAAATATTCAGCATGAAAATTGGAAATTTCATACAGGATGACCTAGAATGTAATCCAAATTTTATGAGTCAACCAATTCTTTTATAACTCCTAGGCCAATCTAATATTGCTGAATGTGTAATATTACTAATGTGAGGTTGGATAAAAATGCCAAGTAGATCTACTCTAAGGAAAATGTTTCCACTGTGCTTCATGAGAGCTGGATGCACTCAGGTTCATTTTATATTTTCCACCTGAGGTATAATTTGCTCCCACCACTCAGCAATAAGCAGCTGTGTGCAATAAGCCCCATGTCACAGACGACATTAGACCATCTCCTGGGGTTTACAGGATGTTGATTCCTAAAGGCCAGATTTAACACTTCAGGGGAATATAAAACCCAGCAAGCAACTACAGAAGGAGAAGTAATACATGGTGTTTGATTATTTGACGACTGCAACTTATTACAGGGATTGGTTACCACAGAAACTATGATCTGTAAATGGCCCTGATGGGAAATGATGAAAAATAGTATGGTGTGCAAAAACTGAATTGACTCACTGAACAACAGAGATGAGTGGCACCATGGGGGATTACCTAGTGGCAGTTCTGGGTAACAGTCAACAGGTTCGAATGTCCAGTCAAAGCACTAATGACCCATTTGACAACCCTGGCCTCCACTAGAACACCTGCTATATTGGGTAATTTTTTTTTTTTAAAGGCAGCTCTGTTATAGAATTCTTTATATTAACTGAAAATCTACCTCAACTATTTATACCCATTCAGTATAAATAATCTATAATCCCTAGAACCAACAGAATAAATCAAAATTGCCTTCTACATTCCTACAAACATTTGGAGAAAGCTATTACTGGGTGGGCCAAAGTCCCTCTGCAACATCTTATGGAAAAACCTGAATGAACTTTTGAACAGCTCAGTGCATATTGCTCATTGTCCTTATCTTGAGATTAAACTGCAGTAGCTTATTCAACTGTAACCTTGATTGTAGGGCATGGTGTTGAGTCACTTTAATGATCTAACCACTATCTTCTCAGTACGTTGCTATCACTATATCTCAACAATCAAAGCCAAGTGCACTAACCTAACATTAAAAGCCAACATATATACTAAGTGTTTTGCATGTCTTATGCCATCAAATCCTAATAAAGGGAGAACTGTAAGTACCATCTTAGAATGAGGATATTGAGGACTACAGAAATTCCTGCTAGAGGCTGTATAGTTAGAGACAAGTACAGGAATTGAATACATCCCTGTCCGAGACTACTTACAAGCTTCGGGCAAGTTGTGAGCCGAAGAGAGGGGAAAAGGGGGTAAGAGAAGTTTCTGAACATCTGTTAAATCCTAATTATGTTATTTTCTGTATAAACTGACTTGAGCCACCTATGTGTTCAGTTTAACTCTTCTCCAGGTAATTGAAAAAAAAAAATGTGTGTGTTGGGGGTGGGGGGGGAGCGGCTAAACCAGGCAAAGTTGAGGATGGAGCTATCCAATATCTCAGGAAGAAGTCTGAACTTACCATAGTTACAAGGCCACTGGATATTTTGAGTGACAGAATTATACACTTACTAAAGTAACTTTACATTTAACTCTAATGATTGATATGTGTGGATGGACAGAAAGAAAGCCATACTGGAGGCTGAGAGCAGTAAAGTAACTCTCCCAACAGTCCAAATAAACTCTGCACAAAAGTCTAAACTAGATAACATCACGGGGAGTCGGAACAAGTTATATGAGTTCAAAACATGAAGACAACCTATAGGATAGGAGAAAAATTTGCAAAATATATAACCAGTAACAGATTAATATTCAAAATAAACAGCTCATACAATTCAACATAAAACAAATTTGACTAGAGAAAGGGCAGAAGAACTGAATAGACATTTTTCCAAAGAGAAAATGCAGATAGCCAGTAAGTCCATGAAAAAAATGCTCAACGTCACTAATCAGAGAAATGCAAATCAAAATGATAATGAAATATCATCTCACATCTGTCAGAATGAAAGTGAAAAGTGTTGGTCACTCAGTCATGTCCAGCTCTCTGCAACCTCATGTACTATATAGTCTGTCAGGCTCCTGAGGCCATGGAATTCTCCAGGCAAGAATACTGGAGTGGGTAGCCACTCCCTTCTCAAAGGAGTCTTCCCAATCCAGGGATCGAAATTCCTAATTGCAGGCACATTCTTTACCATCTGAACCACCAGGAAAGCTGTTCAGAACGGTCATCATGAAAAAGGACACAAATAAATGTTTGTGAGGCTGGAGAACAGGGATTCCTCTTATACTGTTGGTGGGAATGTAAACTGGTGAAGCACGACGGAAAGCATTATGGAGGTTCCTCAAAAAATCTAAAAATAGGAATACTGTATTAACCAGCAACTCCACTCCTGGGCATGTATCTGAAGAAAATGAAAACATTAGTTTAAAAACATACATGCACTACAATGTTCATAGCAGCATTTTTTATTACAGCCAAGGTACGGAAGCAACTTGTGTCCATCAACAGATGAACGGATAAAGAAGACGTGGTATATATGTATGTACCACAGAATATCACTCAGCCATTAAAAAAAAAAAGAAATTCTGCCATTTCCAACACCACTGATGAACCTGAAGGGTATTATGCTTAGTGAAATAAGGCAGAGAAAGACAAATACTCTATGCTATCACTTGTATGTGGAATCTAAAAAATAAAACAAGTGAATGAATAACAAAACAGAAATAGACTCACAAATACAGAGAACAAACCAGTGGTAGCGAGAGGGAAGGCAGAAATGGCAAGGTAGGGGTTTGTATTTCTTAATCCTCTACCCTTAAAATAAAAATGCTACAAGAATGTATTATATAGCACAGGGAATATAGCCAATATTTTATTAAAAAATTATAAATGGAACCTAACCTATAAAAATGTTGAATCATTATGCTCTACATCTGAAATTAATATTGTAAATCAACTGTACCTCAAATATTTTTAGTGTATAGAAACAAACAGAGGTATATATGTTTATAGTAAGAAACTGAGGAAGTTTTTTTTTTCCAGTTTTGTATTTTATAATAATCTGAGGTCAATTCCATGGGAGCAGAGGGTGGTGGTGGGAATAGGAAGTTGAACTTGAGCATGGCAGCAAAGATTTAGAGTAATATTTGAAGGGAATGGAGTGAGAATGACAAGGGAAAGGCATTCCTATGATAAACAACTTTCTGAGCCCAATACTTTTGTTGCCTGTGATATCCTGCACTACTTTCTTCTTATAAATAGAACTTAACATTTCATCTAAAAATCCTATTAAAGCATTTATTATGATAAAATAGTTGCATGTTTATTTTCAAACTACATCATGTTTCCTTCAATGCTAAATTCCCAATCATTCTCTAAAACATAGCAGATGCTCTTTTTATGTAAAGAAAGGGAGCCAGTTATTGATTCATCTAACTATACTGTAGTCCTGCACTTCTCCATGTTAGAACCCAAACAAAGTAGATTTTTTCATAAGTAAAATACAGAATATTTATAAAATCTTTTTCTAACAAAAGCAAATAGTTCATGTGAATCTGCCCTACAAATAAGGCCATTATGTCATACTCTTTTTTTTTTTCCATATGCCCAAATAACATCATTAGTATCATTAACAGAACTAGAATTCTGGGATAGTCTTTAGAAACTATGAAATTAGCATTAAACTATGCCTCATTGGCCCTAGGTGTCCTCCTTGTAGAAACTGGGCTTCTGTCACCTACTTACTGGCTGACTTGCCTTCTAAGGGTTGTGATAGCTGAAAGAAAGGAATATTTATTTTTCTGTTCTTTTTATGTATACATAGCATAAATTCCTAAGGACCTGCCTAGAATGAATTTAAACTAGCAAAGAAATCTTTTCTTCATCAAAAGGCCTTTCAACTATTTATTTTCTTCCAAAGTAGACTGATTTTGCGTATACTAGTTAATAGTTTATAAGCTTGGTCTTCCATGCGGAACACAGCAGAGGCTTTCCCCCCCTCATGCCCAGATTCAGTTTCATGCAATTTTAGTACTGCACCACAAGGAAAAGAATGATTTTTGAGCTACAACCACATTATCAAAACAGAGGAGCTTCCTAGAGCCCTAATTACCAGAATCAGAAGAGAGAATGACTATCTCCATTCTAGTTTTCTCTAATATTTAAGGGAAAAAAAAGATTAACTGCTAATATTGAGAACAATGTTGGGTTAAAAATATGAATGAGCACCTATATTGGGCAGCAGCTATGTGAGGTATTGGGATAGTAACCAAGCCACAGGAAATGTTATTCCCACCCTCCAGGAGATGTACAGGCAAGTGGGATAGAAAGTACATGAGAGAACAAAATAGTTTATAAAGAGTTTTGAGCAGGAAGTCAACAAATGCAGCCAGTTAATTTACAAGGTGTCTTCCTTTTTAAATTTCTAATGATCAGCTTTTTTTTCTCCCTTAACTTTAGTAAAGCAAACAAATTTGTCTTGGCTTTCATAGAGCCATATGAGTCTTACACAGGTGATAAAACATTAACAGATAACCCTCTACAACAAGCTTTAACTAACAATGTATCTAGAAGGGTGGCCACGTGGTGCTGGTGATGGGACTAGACGGGGGACCTTGACTTAAGGAGAGAGAAGCGCCAAACTGCCACTCAGAGAAACAGAGGGAGAGGCAGACCAGGGAAATATGTGGCTCTTTCCCCAGGCAGGCAAGACTCTTACACATTCCCAAATCCAGTCCTGGGCCTCTCCATCTTCTCTCCGCCTGTCATACAGAATGTGCTCCCTGTCCAAATCAAAATGAATGCTCCTTCTTCCCTAATGCAGAAAAGTTTCGGCACCTAATTGCCCTCCAATGTCATAGTTCTCATCTACTCCATGTGAACTGATGATGTTATTTACTCAAAGATATTTCCTTTGTAACAGGAAATCCTGATATTAATTGTTAAAGTAATAAAATACATTCCATATCAGTAAATTTACATATATATATTGTTGGACTTAGTACTATTTTGTACTTACTGTGCATGCTAAGTTGCTTGAGGCATGTCTGACTCTTTGTGATCCTATGTACCGTAGCTCACCAGGCTCCTCTGTCCATGGGCTTCTCCAGGCAAGAATACTGGAGTTGGCTGCCATACCCTCCTCCAGGAGATTTTCCCAACCCAGGAATCAAACCTGTTTCTCTTACATCTCATGCACTGGCAGTCAGGTTCCTTACCACTAGCACCACCTGGGAAGTCATGCACTGTTATTATTATAAATTATTAGGTAATGAACTCTTTGAGGGCAAGAGTATTCCCAGTGTCTAGAAGTACATAGCAGATGCTCAATACATTACTAAAAGACAATATTCCTCCCACAATTAGGAGGGTCAAGATTACTTATTATCTGAATTTTACTATTATTCTCCATAAGTAATCATACAACAGAAGATTCTATATGAAGTGGCTAGTTGATTAGGAGGAGAGATTTCAGCTTCACTTTACCATGAACACTACTCTTTTACTTTCTCTCTGCAGAATATTTTATAGTAAATGGAAACAGAATTTAACACTTCTCCAAAAATAATCCAAAACATGTAACAGTTTATTCACAGTCAATATGAAGATTTTCACCTTTTACACCTTTGATCTATTTTTAATTTTGAGTCTCCACACTAGACTAATTTCCTCACATAGGTAACAGTGACTTACAACAGAAAGATGAACACTGTAATTGTTCAGGATGATGAGATAGGTGAAAAATTGACTGCATTTTCAAATCATTACATTAAATCTTGTTAGATTAGATGGCCAACTATTACACTGTAAGAGATTAAAGTACAATATAAATTGATGAGGAAATCATAATCTTAAAATTTTCAACAACAGTCTGGTATTGATTTTGATATAAAACTAAAAAGCTTACTTAATACATTTTTTACTCAATTCACTATTGCATGTATGCTGGGGGAAAATGCTATCTTGTATTCTATACCAACCCATTAAGTTAAAATGAATAAGGGACGCATCTATTTTTCTTCTACTGCATTGTAGATAACCCCCAATACAAGAAGAAAACTAACAATGGGAGCAATTCATCAATCACCAAGATAATTTTGTCAACAAATTCTGCTTCCATTTCTAACTAAAAAAAAAACACCAAACCTGTTACTTTTGACATATATAGATTTTAAACAAGTACCACAAATAAAAATTGCTAAATGAGTGGCTAGAGTAACATGAGACTGCAAAAATAAAGTCATTCACTCTCTATACTTTAGCATTTTGTCTAATTATTTCATAATGATATTAAGCCATAACCTATCCTTTTGAAATGAGAAAATGCAGACACACTGTCCATCTCAGTTTCATCCATGTTGTACCACACATCCAATGAACCTCCCTTTAGGTAGGTTCTGACTTGTGTATTTCAAGACAGCTGCTACAGAGTACCTCAAAATATTTCATATGATTTATTAATATAAACCTGAATCTGATTAGGCTGCAGCTTTTCAGTAAAATGACATTCACTTATTTAAACATGGCACTTGACTGGGAATATTTCTTTTCCTGTGTCATTTTTTTAAAGAAGCATTTTTTTATCAGGCTGTGTCATTAAGACAACAAATATGTCCATATCACCAAGAGTAAAAGGTATAAATGCAATCAATCAGCTAATTGTTTGCAATCACGAGCACGAACACCTTAGTCATGATGATGCCTACATGAATTGTAAGGCTTGGCAGGCTGTGGGAGAAGTGTTTAAAAACAAGACGAAAAAAAGCATATTCACAGTCTAGAGGTGACAAAAATCTGGACATGCAGTTAGAGAAGAATTAAAAATACATGGCGTAGGGAAACAACACTTGATGAATGAGTGACTTAAAACTGCTAGGGTAAGATAGACTCATATATGTATCGATAAATGTGTTTACTTTACCTTTGGAAAGAAAATAATCTTCTCAACCTTTTTCTCTTATTCTTGAATGAGTTTCAAGACAGAATAAGAGAAAAGAAAACTATAGGCTGTTTACACATAAATATGCCCAATGATATCTATAATATAACTATCCCTTGAATCAGCCACCTATTCGAGAAGTGTTAGGCACTTAATATGGACAGAGTATTAGAGTGAACAATGTACATATATATTGTCTCTAATCTTACACATTAAATATTATTCCGATTTTATAGCTAAGGAAAGTGAGACTCAAAATTTGATAAACATACTCAATGTTATTCAGGTACCAGGCAAGTTCCAGTCTCTACTTTTACTTTTCAGCCTCCAAATCAGTATTAGAGTGAACAATGTACATATATATTGTCTCTAATCTTACACATTAAATATTATTCCGATTTTATAGCTAAGGAAAGTGAGACTCAAAATTTGATAAACATACTCAATGTTATTCAGGTACCAGGCAAGTTCCAGTCTCTACTTTTACTTTTCAGCCTCCAAATCAGGTGCTAGCTCTAATTAGTCAATAATTCTCAAACATTTTGTATTTAGGAACCCTTAACATTTTAAAATCCCATGGGCAGAGAAGCCTGGCGGCTACACTCCATGGGGTCTCAAAAGAGTCAGACATGACTTAGTGACTAAACAATGAACAACAACATTTTAAGTTCTCCCAAAGCCATTCCTTTCTATGCTTTGTATCCATGAAGTTATAACATATTAGCAAATAAATTTGATAACCTGGAACTTTTGTTAATTCATTTGAAAATACTACTACTCATTACATGTTAACACAAATTAACATGTTTTGTTTAAAATTATCAATATTTTCCCAAAAATAGTTTTAAAGAGTGACATTGTTTTACATTTTTGTGTCTCTCAGGAGACAATTGGATTCTCATATCTCTTAATGTTCTGATGTCTCTCATAGTTTCAGCAAAATTGCCCTGTACATTGATGTGAGAATGAGTTTTTTTTTAAAGGCAAATAAATTCTTAGTATTATTATGCTAATTGTTTTGACCTCATAGACCCCTTCCCACAAAAGGATTTCAGGGATCCATCAGCATTCCCTCAAATACATTTTGAGAATCCCAGTTTCCAAAATATATTACTGGGTCGGGAAGATCCCCTGGAAAAGTGAATGGCTACCCACTCCAGTATCTTTACCTGGAGCATGGACAGAGGAGCCTAGTGGGCTACAGTCCGTGGGGTCGCAAAGTCAGACACGACTGAGTGACTAGCACCTTCACACAGTGTAATCTGTTTTAATGTTCCTTTATATTTCAAAGATTTGTATTTAAGCTTAATTAATAGTACTTTATGTTATTTTTCTAGGAATAAGTCCTTAGATCATCTGAAAACACTGAATGCTGTTAGAAAACCTTACAATTTTTAAAATATTTGCTTCCATGAATATACATTGATTATCTGAAAAATAAACCCACAAAGACAATAATTAAGCCACATGGGGTTGAACATAGAATTTAGAAAATTGGACACACAAACACACTACACAAATATACAAAGCCATGTATTAAACAAAGTATAATCAGCTATAAATTAAATAGACTCAGATTCCTTTTTATGATAATTGATTCATTCAACATCTTTATGTTGATATTTGATATCAGATCCAGAATGCTCACTTTTTAAACACAGAATTGAAAGTTTACAGGCCTCTCTCGTGTGGTACTATTTATGAGTAAATTAGTTATTTTTCTATATTCAGTTCAGTTCAGTCACTCAGTCGTGTCCAACTCTTTGTGATCCCATGAATTGCAGCACACAAGGACTCCCTGTCCATCACCAACTCCCGGAGTTCACTCAGACTCATGTCCACCTAGTCGGTGATGCCATCCAGCCATCTTATCCTCTGTCATCTCCTTCTCCTCCTGCCCCCAATCCCTCCCAACACCAGGGTCTTTTCCAGTGAGTCAACTCTTTGCATGAGGTGGCCAAAGTATTAGAGTTTCATCTTAGCTGGGGTTAAAAATCTTGACTTTAAAAAAAAAGAAAGATTTGACATTTTAACAAATAACTTATTTGAAAGACTTAGAAAGCACGTATGTACAAACCAGAAGATTACTCTCAACTGGTACAGTACTTCATAAACTTTAAATTCATCTCCGTAAGCTCATCTATACCATGAGATTTATCACTAATACTTCAGGAAGATGTGGACCCAGACTGGCCCCAAAGTGGTACTTAAGTTTTTTGTTAAGCACACATCTATGTTTTTCTACTCAAAAACTGGCAATATATAAAACACATTTAAAATCTTTTTTAAATACTATGCAGAAACAATCCCTTTGAGGCAGCAATGCTAGATGGTACTTAAACAAGTCTTTTTTTTTTTTTTTCCAACAGTAACAATTTTCTTTAGATTCTTTTACAAAACCTCACCACACAGCATGAAGCATAATTTTCTGGCAAGCAACTATAAAGTAGAATTAACTATCCTCAAATGACTATGAAATTAAGTCAGCCATATCAGATTAAGATGACCATAAATGCAGTTTAAAACATGCTAATTTACATAGCCCCCCAACTATGTTTAATTGCCACATTAAATATCCGAAATGCATTCCCTTCAGATGCTGGTCCGTGCTTTTACAACTCAGAATTGTGTCAACTAAATTAACTTGCTTTGTCTAAATGTTGCATTTGTTTTTTTATCTTATACTGGGAACATTCACTAGCTCTAGCTATTGTGTCTAAATATTTTTATTAAACAAATTAATGTAATTAAATCCATCAAACTGATTCTCCTAATGAGATGAGCAATGTGTTAAAAAAAAAAAAAAGACTCAGTCTTCTACAACACAAGTTATCATGAAGAATTTATAGAAAAGATATACATACATGCTGTTGTCCATTTCTATCTGATGGAAAAGACCCTGATGCTGGGAAAGACTGAAGGCAAAAGGAGAAGCAGGCAGCAGAGGATAAGAAGATGGTTAGATAGCATCACTGACTCAAAGCACATGAATCTGAGTGAACTCCAGGAGATAGTGAAGGACAGAGGAGTCCAGCGTGCTGCAGTCCATGGGGTTGCAAAGACTTGGACAACTTGGTGACTGAACAACAGTCTTTAACCATATTGGACATACTCATCTTCTCAGGAACTAGGAAACTGAAGATAAGCAAAGGCACCAGCCAGTGCTGGAATTACTGCTTTACAATTCCACACCACACACTTCCCACCCCCACACTCACTAGTCCCCACAAGCCATAAAAACCCTAAGCTTTTCACCTTAGGGCAGCCTAGACCCTTTAGACATCCTACCTCAGCTCTGTATACCCTTTTTCCCTGGCCTATCAACCAGTTACTTTTTGATTCAGATCAGAGTACAGACCATTTTAGAGAGGGAAATGGCAACCCATTCCAGTAACTTGCCTGGGAAATGTCACAGACAGAGGAACATGGAGGGCTACAGTCCACAGGGTCACAAAGAGTCTGAATGAATGATGAGCACACACACATATACACACAGAGAACCATTTGGCTTATGGTTGCTACACCATCTAGGGGCCTCAAACTCTAGAAAGAATCATTTGATTTGAAGACCCAGCTAGTCTGAATGTGGTTTCCTTTCTGTGATTTTATCTACTACCATTTCATCTTCCCTAACTGACACCATGGGTTTCCCAGGTGGCGCTAGTGGTAAAGAACCAGCTTGCCAAAGCAGGAGATGCAACAGATGTGGGTTCAGTCCCTGGATCAGGAAGATTCCCCAGAGGAGGGCACAGCAACCCACTCCAGCATTCTTGCCTGAAGAATCCCAGGGACAGAGGGGCCTGGCAGAGTCGGACATAACTGAGCAACCGAGCATGCACAACACAAACTCCATAAGGTATGACCTTATTACCCTCTATTCTCTTGTCCCTCAAAGACCAAGATACCACTCAGAGTTGAGGACAGATTTTTTACTCCACCAGTTATTTAGGTAACCCCCAAGCATTAATCAAAGTATCTTTTCCCATTATCTGCCATATAGAGTCTCCAACATGGCAGAGCGAAAGAGATAAAAGAAATTCTGACCTGCTCAAGGAAAAACCACAAAACATAAAAGCATCTTGGTTTCCTCCATGACATGATACCCCTTGGTTACCATTAATGTCCAAGCTCAGTTAGGAGTGAGAAACCCAAAGCATCCACACTAGGTAGCAAAGTGAGAATGATCTAGACTGACTCATTTCAGCTGGTACAGCAGTTAGTTGCACTGAAGGGCTCGTTCAGTCAGTTCACTATGTGCCCCTATCCCCACAAGATCAGTGAAAAGTTTTCACACTAGAAGTAGTCTTCTTGTAGCCACTGGAAATGACCAATTCTAACAGTTAGTCTTCTGGTCTTATAGCAACAAGGGTAGATATAGTAAGACCAGGGAAGAAAGGGCAAAATTCTTTTAAAGTGTGGAGGATTAACATGCATAAGGACAGAAATCAAGACAGTAAAGAAAGGAGACGATGCTGTGATTTCTATTTCTTTTAGTATTTTCTTCTTATGGGCTTCCCAGGTGGCACTAGCTGTAAAGAATCTGCCTGCCAATGCAGCAGATGCAAGAGACCCAGGTTCAGTCCCAGGATTGGGAAGATCCCTGGAGAAGGAAATGGCAATCCATTCCACTGGGTCCCTCAACTCCAAATGTAACTGCATTCTTTAATGAATGCCAAACAAGAAAGCTAAGCTAGAAAGCTAGAGCTCACTTCCTATACTCCCTGACAGCTAGACTTTGGCACATAATCCAGCTCTTGTCAAGCAGATGCACCAACAGGACTTGAAGTCAGAGTCAGAACAGAACAAGGCAGAGCCCAAACTGACTACTGTGGCTTCTGCCATTTTTACTTGCAGAATCAGTCAGAGAGAAGTTTGATTTTTCTGCAGGATAAATCCTAATGTCTAGTTCTTATTTTCAGGAGTATCAAGAGCCAGGGCCAGTCATACATTTAACCAGTGTGAATCATAGCTGAGACCGTGTGGTCCTAGAGCCAGCAGTTGTGAAACAGTTGCTAAATAGGGCACAAATGGCAGTTCCCCAGCTGACCAGCCAGCTCTCGCAGTAAGCAACCCCTGTCCCAAACAGAAACATGCTCCTTGGATGTACCAACAAATAAATTTCTGAACCATTGCACATTTTCACCTCCTTGATATATAAACACTACCCTAAAGTATAAAAAGTCCAGCAAATATTTATTGAATGAAATTTGAAGAGGAAGTTGGAAATGAAAATAAAACAGGGAGGGAAAGCTGGAAAGAATGGAAAAAGATGGACAGATGGATGGAGATCTAGATTATTTGAAAGGATTTATAGGATACATATTTTCCTCAGGTTTAGAAATCATTGGTATCATTACAACCACATTAATTAAATAATATATTTGAATTTCTTTTCTATTGATTTTTCTGATTAAGATAAACACTTGTTCAAAATTGCTATCCTATAGAAACTTATATTGTAATATAGCCTACAATTTTAGTTAAATGTTTTTAGGTTAAGATTATAATTTTGTCATAGATTTAATTACACATCTACAAGGGAAAAGACTTTCATAGTACATGAAGCTAAAATCAAATGCAGACAACATCAAAGTAATGTATATGCAAAAACTGTACTATTTTATTATGTGCATACAAATTATGACGGTATAATATAATGCTCATGACAGTATTTAAAGCTGCACTTCTCATAGTGTGGTTCAAAGATCTCTGGTGGTCCTTAAGAACCTGTCACAGGTTCCCCAAGGTCGCTGTTTTCCAAGTATGTATCTATGCAAGGGTAGATTTTCTAAATACACTTCAAACAAAACAACACATTATGTCAGATTGAAGGCAAGAGCAGATATGGGAATCCAGCTGTGTGTGTTAAGCTACACACTAAAGATTTACAAAAATGTAAAAAAGTTCCACTCTTCTAAGTGTTTTTAAGGAAAAAATATGTTTCATAGAAATATTTCTATTAACATTTGATAGGTTTACTATTTTTAATGTTTTTAATTTTCTCAATTTTAATTTCTAATATGCTAAATATTGACAAATCTAACCCATTTAAACAAAAGCTCTTTGGGGCCCTCAATTTAAGATTTTTTTTTTAAACTGTACACCAATTAGCAAAATCCTATAACACTGCCAGAAATTTTTATAGATATGATACACTGTATTAAATTTAACCAGCCTTCTGCATGTATAAAATACTAGCAGCCTTTCTAATTCTTGTAGTAGAAAAAAAACATGGTATTAAACACATGAGTTTAAATACCAGTTTCACAACTTATTAGCTGTGTGGACATCTGGTCCCTATCATTCTCACTTATATCAACATGACAGACTCAACAGTAAGCATATCAAAACTAAAATCACTGCATTTTGCAAGCATTCTTGAATGTTAAACTACCCAGTATGACACAGTGATTTCTATACAATCATATACAGTAATTCAACTATCTGAGAGTGCATTTCATTAGCTAACTCACTGTCCAGAGTTACACATTCTGCAGTAGCAGCTGCAGCATAATTAAATGGCACTCAAGCCATCACAAAACTTTTCCTAAAGTATCCACTTTATAGAGTCTCTACAAAATGCTTACGCGTTCAAATGTATGCCGTTCAAATGCATTCTCTCTCAGGAAAATGTTTGTGTAGTCTAGGCATACGCCTACCTTTCAGTGAACAAGTGTTCATCTAAGAGAGCCGTCTAGGACACTCCTCTTTGCTAGTAGATCACTTTCTCACCACCTGTTCACCAGGCATCCAAAGCCCAGAAATCTACCCTGCATTACTAACAATCTAATGTGCTCTCAGTGAATATGATCAGTTACTTTGCTATCTAAATTTTACAAAGTCTTATTAAGGAAAGTTAGTGTGAGAAACATGCCCCAAAGTGGCAGTTCTCATTTTTTCCCTCGTATGTTCCCAAAAGAATTCTCTAATATTTTGCAGTAAGTACACTTTTCCAGTTGACATTCAAAATGTTTCACTACAAGTTCGAACAGTGGCAAAGAATGTAATTGCAAGTATGTTAAAAATACTGATTTTTAAACAGAACCATCACATCACTCTTAAGAGTACCAAAGAAATCTAAATTCCACAGCTATTTGATATATACCATCATCATCCATTTGTAAAATACAATATTTAATAATATGAAATTTTACATGTTTAACTTATTTGCTTGAACTCATTTATACTCTCTAGTAGCTCAGCTGGTAAGGAATCCACCTGCAATACAGGAGACCCTAGTTCAATTCCTGGGTCAAGAACATCCCCTGGAGAAAGGATAGGCTATGCACTTCAGTATTCTTGGGCTTCCCTAGTGATTCAGCTTATAAAGAATCCACCTGCAATGCGGGAGACCTGGGTTTGATCCCTGGGTTGGGAAGATCCCCTGGAGAAGGAAACCTTACATATCAGCTTTCTTTCCATTTCCTCTTTATGAAAGGATGGAAAAAACCTTGTTCACTTAAATAGCTAGAAAAGGCAGCATTTTTATTATAGCAATATTAATTCTTCAAAATCACATAATCATACAAATATTCTTAAGAATATTTAAGCTATCAGCTGATAACTCAAAAACACATAATCACACAAATATTTTTAAGAATAGTTATCAGCTGATAACTCAATCACATCTTCCTCCAAGCTTCTTAAAAACAACAACAACAAAAAATGGAAACCATCTGAGCTGCAAAAGAATCTGTTACCTAGGGGTTTTAAGTCATTAATTTTCTCCATACCAATAGTTCTGACTGATGCTCTGCTTGATGCAAGGGATACTTTCCACTTCGGAAAANCAATCACATCTTCCTCCAAGCTTCTTAAAAACAACAACAACAAAAAATGGAAACCATCTGAGCTGCAAAAGAATCTGTTACCTAGGGGTTTTAAGTCATTAATTTTCTCCATACCAATAGTTCTGACTGATGCTCTGCTTGATGCAAGGGATACTTTCCACTTCAGAAAAATGCAGCAAAATAAGAAAGGCACGTGTGAGGCCTATCCACATTTCTTCCTGCTATATGAAAGAGCAGTTGTGAGAAGGCAGTTAGTAAAAGAGAATATGTTGGAGAAACACTGTCCCAGGTGAACCAGTTTTGGGCAAGACTATGGAGATCTAGGACTTAGAAATGAATTTCTTCAAAATCGACTATGTGTCCCTTGCAAAATGAACAGGTACCAAACCTGAAGACCTCAAGTTGAAAGGACACATTATCCTTTCATTCATCTTAGTATCTTAAACTAACTCCCTTTTCTCCATTCTCCCTACTCCCTCCCGTTCTTTCTTGCCTCTCTCTAAGGCAACCCAAAGCCAATTCATAATCACAAGAAGATCACCTCTGTAGTGGCATAATCATCACAACACTACATAAGATCTAAATCCTTGCTACTCCAAGGATGGTCCTCAGAACAGCAGTTGAAGTATCATTTGTGATCCTCTTAGAAACACAAATTGGGGGGCCCCATCAGAAGCCCACTAAATCAGAATTTGATTTAATAAAATCCACTCTGATTTACATACAGTTAAGTATATAAACACTGACATAAGAAGGGGAGAAATGCTTCTTTGAAAATTTTAATAGAGAGAAACTATTTTTCTTTTGAAGAAGTAATCTCCGCTTCTTTCTGATCTTAAGAAGCAGAGATTACTTCTTCAAAAGAAAAATAGTTTCTCTATTAGGTAATCCTCGTGTTTCTATTTTTGTCACCTTACTTGCACCATCAGTTTATTTTCTAAGACCACAAGTCTTGAACTAAATGTTGGCAACACATTTTTCCTCATTATCCTCGACTGCAAGAGTGTCCTTACCACCTTCAATCTATCCTCTCCACAGCAGAAAGAGTAGAGGTATATAACAAATCTAACAGGGCACTCTCTTACTTAAAAACCCTTCAACTGTCTCCAACTCAAAAAAAAAAAAAAAAGTGGACACGATTATTTGGCCCTTATTTCCCTTTCTAGCCTCATCATGCAACCACCATTTGAGCTCCCTGCACACACCATGTGGTAACTGTCCACAGTGCTATCCCTGGCTAGAATACCCTTGCCCTATTTATTCTCTGGCTAATTCTTAACTGTCCTTCAAGGCCCAACTCAGGTACCTGTTCCTCCAGGAAGCCTGCCTGTGTGCCCCCCCACACACACACACACACAACGGGTAAAGTTTATTTGCTTTGTACTTTCACATCACTTTTCATATTCAAATAATATGTCTCCTTATATAGACAATAACATCCTTCAAGGACTAATAAAATTAATGGTTTGAAACAGGTGGTGAAGATAGACTCAAAATGAATAAAATGAAATTTAATTCTTAATCATAGCACTGTAATAGCTGCTGCAATTAGCATATTTGTTTTTCTCCACTCTTATACTTCAGTATTTTTATGGCATCTGACAGAATAAAAACCAGTACATAACAATTTTTAAAAAATAATCTACCTCAATTCTTTTTTATCAACTCGGCAGGGTTTGAATGTATATACAGAACACAGCTATCTGTCTCCAACAAAACCACCTAATTTGTCTTAGTTACAGTTTCTTTTTCTTTTTTCTTTTTTTGGCAATACTGCATGGTTTCCTACCTCCTCAACCACAGATTGAACCCAGCCCTGGCAATGAAAGCACTGAGTCGTACTTACCACATCAATGCCAGGGAATTCCCAATATTTTGTAGTGATTAAACAATAATTGCAAGATCATATTAGATAGGAAGTATCAAACTAGGATGAAATGTGTACATATACTTGTATCTATGTATATATTTAGATAAACTTTAAAAAAGTATATGTTTATATAAGCTATATTATATACATTGCATTTATTTCTATTAAAAGTCACATCCAATACACCAAATCCTACTGTTACAATGCTAAATCAAAAGGAAACTGCTCAAGAAACAGATAAACTTTAAATGAGAAGGTCCTAACCTTTGTACTGCTAAACTTTAAATATGTAATTTAGTATAATATTAATATCCTAGAGTGACATTTACACAATTCTTTATTTCTTTAGTTCCCTGTACTTCAAGATGGATGTAGAGAATTAAGTGATTATGTGAAACTATTCAGTTTCTAAAACACAATCTGCTATAATGAGCATTTCATTTGTTGAAAACACCTCATGTTCATCCTTTTCAACACCTGCCTGAGACAGGTATCAATACTAATCCAGTTCACTTCATCACACACTAGGGCAGCAATTGGATGTCCTACAACATGGCGGCCAATCCTGACACTCATGAGGAAAAGTGTCACAAATACATGAAGGACTATAAAAAACACAAAGAGAATGAAAATGTCATAGATTTTGAAGGATGTATCTTAAGTCAGAGAAACTCAATAAATAACCACCTGGCTTAAAGACAAAAGAAGAATCACCAACTGAATTAAAAACCACAATTAATCCACTTACAAAGACAATAAATCTAGCACTCAGAAGCCACATTCCGTTTCTCACTCAAGAACCATAGTTCCTTGGAGAAAGAGCTGATTCCAGCAATGAGCAGTGAAGGGACACAAGAGGAGCCTGCAGCATCTTGTTACACCAGAAAGTAAAGAAATATTCAAAGAATGAGAAGACATGTCACAGGGACTCAAGATTATAGATCACTGGGGGAGAAACAGGGAAAACAGAAAGATAGAAATGGGAAAGAAAGGTTGATAGAACCTTTCAAAAGGTTAATAGAATGCTGAGAGCTGACTGATAGAAGTAGCTTGCTGCTGGCACTGTAATGTTATCATTTTACAACCTCAACAGTAACACTGGGTTCAGGCAAGAATTATCAACGGATGCTGAGTCAAGAGGAGAAGTTTTTTATTAGGAACAGGATATATGTATAGCCTCAGAATATGTCCCCAAAACCTACTCACCAGAAACAAGGGGAGAAATTGGACAATACCCTGACCAGGTGAACACTGAGTGCTTCCAGATGTAATATCTGGAAAGGAAATATCACTTTTGTAATATTCTGTCTGAGGATGTGAAACCTGAAACTAAATTATGAGGAAACATAACACTTAACTTAAATGTGGATCATTACATTAAAAAAAAAAACAGAACTCTGTATTTTTCAAATATGTCAATGATATAAAAAGACAAAAAAGAGAAAAAAGCATTAACAATTGTTTCAGACATAAAGAGACATAACAAGCAAATGCAGTATGTGTCCCTATACTGGATCTTGTACAAGAGAAAAAAACAAATTTTACAAAGTACATTATCAGGTGCACTAACAAAATTCAAATATAGTAAGTTAGATAAAAACTAATGTTATTTTGGTCATATTAAAATATACTTCATTCTTAGGAAATGACATTGAAATAATTAACAGCAAAGGAAGGCAATGATGTCAACAGTTCAGTTCAGTCGCATCCGATTCTTTGCGACCCCATGAATTGCAGCACGCCAGGCCTCCCTGTCCATCACCAACTACCAGAGTTCACTCAAACTCATGTCCATTGAGTCGGTGAAGCCATCCAGCCATCTCATCCTCTGTCATCCCCTTCTCCTCCTGTCCTAAATCCCTCCCAGCATCAGAGTCTTTTCCAATGAGTCAACTCTTTGCATGAGGTGGCCAAAGTACTGGAGTTTCAGCTTTAGCATCATTCCTTCCAAAGAACACCCAGGGCTGATCTCCTTTAGAATGGACTGGTTGGATCTCCTTGCAGTCCAAGGGATTTCAAGAGTCTTCTCCAACACCACAGTTCAAAAGCATGAATACTTCGGCACTCAGCCTTCTTCACAGTCCAACTCTCACATCCATACACGACTACTGGAAAAACCATAGCCTTGACTAGATGGACCTTTGCTGGCAAAATAATGTCTCTGCTTTTGAATATGCTATCTAGGTTGGTCATAACTTTCCTTCCAAGGAGTAAGCGNAGTCTTTTCCAATGAGTCAACTCTTTGCATGAGGTGGCCAAAGTACTGGAGTTTCAGCTTTAGCATCATTCCTTCCAAAGAACACCCAAGGCTGATCTCCTTTAGAATGGACTGGTTGGATCTCCTTGAAGTCGAAGGGACTCTCAAGAATCTTCACCAACTCCACAGTTCAAAAGCATCAATTCTTCGGCCTTCAACCTTCTTTACAGTCCAACTCTCACATCCATACGTGACCACAGGAAAAACCATAGCCTTGACTAGATGGACCTTAGTCGGCAAAGTAATGTCTCTGTTATCACAGTTTTATTCTTAATTTATTTGATCTAAATTCCTAACAGATAGCAAAGTCTCCAATTGAAAAAAGAAAATATTGTGAGGAGTTAATTTCTTCAAATTCCCTTCCCTCCCCATCAAAATTATCTTGAATCCTGTTTGTATCTTTTCATTCTATTCCTAGTTGACTCCAAAGCTAATTCTTTCCCCTTTATTTCAAATCTCCTCCCTTCCTGTCTGCTCTGAGAATTTTCCTTCTTAATTATGTCCACTTATTTTACCTTCAACCTCCCTTCACTCTTGGCTCTTTCTCTTCCTTTTAAAAATAAACTCACATTTCTTATCCTGGAAAAAATAACCCTTCTTAAGTCTGTTCCTCTCTCTGTTAAGCCACTTCCCTTCCTGGTTTCCTGTCAAGTCTAAATTGCTTATCAGTATGGTTTATGTTAGATGGATTCGTTTTATTAGCTCTCACTCTGTGACTAATTTTGTTCTGGTTTCAGCCTCTTGTTTCTTTAAGCAATTCTTTCAAATGACACAGCTTTAGTTCAGCTCCATGAGGAGGGTACAAGAGTTGAATCTGCATCCTTTTATAGTAAATATCGTTCTGCTAACCTTCATTCAATGTCACCCCACTCCAGTACTCTTGCCTGGAAAATCCTATGGTCAGAGGAGCCTGGAAGGCTGCAGTCCATGGGGTCGCTGAGGGTCAGACACGACTGAGCGACTTCACTTTCNAAGAGTTGAATCTGCATCCTTTTATAGTAAATATCGTTCTGCTAACCTTCATTCAATGTCACCCCACTCCAGTACTCTTGCCTGGAAAATCCTATGGTCAGAGGAGCCTGGAAGGCTGCAGTCCATGGGGTCGCTGAGGGTCAGACACGACTGAGCGACTTCACTTTCACTTTCATGCATTGGAGAAAGAAATGGCAACCCATCCCAGTGTTCTTGCCTGGAGAATCCCGGGGACGGCAGAGCCTGGTAGGCTGCCATCTCTGGGGTCGCACAGAGTCGGACATGACTGAAGCGACTTAGCAGTAGCAGCAACCTTCATTCAAGTTTCAATATTTGCCATGGATAAAGATTTTGCTTGATGAATTTTATCAGCTTCTTGTTAAAAGTATTTACTCCTTTTCCTTTATGTGGATAGTCAGAAGTGGGATAGCTGGATTATATGGTTGTCTTAATTTTAATTTCTTAGACAAACTCCATATTGTTTTCCACAGCAGCTGCACCAATTTAAATTCCCACCAACTGAGCACAAGGGTTTACTTTACCTCACAGCTTGAATGCTACTTGTTACTGATGTCTTTTCAGTGATACCCATTCTGACAGGTATGAGGCGATAACTCCCTGTGGTTTCAATTTGCATTTTCATGATAATCAGTGACATTATGCACCGTTTCATGTACCTGTTAGCCACATGTGTGTTCTTTGGAAAAATGGCTATTCAGCTCCTTCACATGTTTTTTAACTGGGCTATTTGTATGTTTTGTATATTAAGTTGTATGAGTTTCTAGCATATTTTGGATATTTTCTTTCTATTGGTGATTTCCTTTGTTGTGCAAAAGCTTTTTAGTTTGACATAGTCTCATTTGTTTATTATTGCTGTCAAATAAAAAAAATATTGCCAAAACCCATATCAGTTACAGAGCTTATGCTTTATGTTTTCTTTTTTATAGTTTCAGGTCTTATGTTCAAGTTCTTTAGTCCATTTGGGTTAATTTTTGTGTATGGTGTTAAGTGGTGATCCAATTTCATTCTTCGGTGAGTAGCTGTCCAGTTTTCCCAAAACCATTTACTGAACAGATTATTTTTTTTCCCATTATATATCCTTGGCTCCTTTGTCAAAAATTAATTGACCATAATATGTATGGTTTATTTCTGGGCTCTCTTCTACACCAATTTTTTATGTCAATATCATATTATGTTAGTTACTATATCTTTCTAATATAGTTTGAAATCAGGATATGTGATGCCTCCAGCCTTGTTGTTCTTTCTCAAGATTATTTTAGTTATTCAGAACTTTCATATAAATTTTAAGACTTTCTTTTTCCTTTTCTAGATACCTATTCAAATGAAATAAATTCATTACTATAAAATATTCTGTGCACTCACATAGCCACATTATTGATAGCAGCCAGGGTATGGAAACAATGTAAATTAAATGTCCATTGATAAAAAGGTTAAAAGTGTGTATCTTTTTCTTTCTCAAATATTATTCAGCCTTAAAAAAGAAGGAAATCCTGTCATTTCCAACAGCATGAATGAAACTGAAGGACATTGTGTTCAGTGAAATAAGTTAGGCTGAGAAAGACAAACAACTTATGATCTCACTTATATCTAGAACCTAAAAATAAAATCCAACTCATAGCAGCAGCATGTAGAAAAGTGGTTACCAGAGGCCAAAAGGTGGGGGAGAGAAAGAGTGATTGGTAAAACAGTATGAACTTTCAGCTATCAGATGAATAAGTTCTGAGGAGTTGATGTATGCTATGGTGACTCTCATTGATAATACTGTATTGTAGAATTGAAATTTGCTAAGAAACTAGATCCAACCAGTCCATTCTGAAGGAGATCAGCCCTGGGATTTCTTTGGAAGGAATGATGCTAAAGCTAGTTGGACTGTGAAGAAAGCTGAGCACCAAAAAAGTGATGCTTTTGAACTGTGGTGTTGGAGAAGACTCTTGAGAGTCCCTTGGACTGCAAGGAGATCCAACTAGTACATTCTGAAGGAGATCAGCCCAGGGTGTTCTTTGGAAGGAATGATGCTAAAGCTGAAACTCCAGTACTTTGGCCACCTCATGTGAAGAGTTGACTCATTGGAAAAGACTCTGATGCTGGGAAGGATTGGGGACAGGAGGAGAAGGGGACAACAGAGGATGAGATGGCTGGATGGCATCACTGACTCGATGGACGTGAGTCTGAGTGAACTCCGGGAGTTGGTGATGGACAGGGAGGCCTGGCATGCTGTGATTCATGGGGTTGCAAAGAGTCAGACACGACTGAGCAACTGAATGAACTGAACTGGTTATTACCATCAAATTAATGTTTAATCCATTTAAACTCCATCCAGAGCTACCCGTGTTAACCTGTGTAGGAAAGTTAGAACACCAGTCCTGAGGAGAGATGGGGAGTGGAGGAGAGGGGCAGCTTAACTTCCCCCAACATGTAAAATAGCTGTTGCATTTCCACAGACTTCTCTGCTATGCTGTGCTTAGTCACTCAGTCATGTCCGAGTCTTTGTGACCCCATGGACTGTAGCCCACTAGGCTCCTCTCTCCATAGGATTTCTCCAGCAATGATACTGGAGTGGGTTGCCATGCCCTTCTCCAGGATCTTCCCAACCCAGGGATCAAACCCATTTCTCCCGCATTTCAGGTGGATTCTTTACCATCTTAGCCACCAGGGAAGCCCCCACAGATCCTTACTAGCTGCCATATTCAAAGTTCACATTCTTCTTCATCACACACATCTATCCATTTCTGAACTTTGGGTTCCCAAAGAAGTAAATATGTGAGCAAATTAACATAAAAAAAAAAAGATTTAGTCCCATGACTCCAGTAAAATGCCAGTAGCTTGGAAACTCAGGACAAAAATGTTTTCACTTCTCTATTTCTCTCAAGCCTAATGGTTGTCAGAGTACAAGTGTCAATTATAATTAATATGCAGATACTTCTCATGGTTTAGTGTTTACCTTTTAAAATCTAGCATGACAACTTCAGCCAAAAAGCTAGGAAATGCTATAATAGTCTGTTTTATCACCCCTGTCCTGATAGGCAGGGCTGGCCAATGTTTTTGTCTGCTCATGTAGTCATAATAAAAACCTAGACTGGATGGATTAAAGAACAGAATTTTTTCCCAGTGTTGGAGGTTAGCAGGCTGAACCTTGGAGAGCTGGCAGACTTGGTTCCAAGAGAAAGCTTTTCTCCTGGATTTTAGCTGCCTTCTCCCTGTATCCTCACATGGCCTTTCTTCAGTGTGTGCACATAAAGAGGGAGAGACAGATTTCTCTTTCTTCTTCTTCGTATAAGGCCACTAATCCCAACCTGAAGAGCCCACCCTCTTGACCTAATCTAACTCTAAGCCTACCTTCATGACCTAATCAACTTCCAAAGACCTCACATATATACTATAACATTGGGAGTTGAGGTTTCAATATAGCAATACTGGAAGGCACAAGTAGTCCATCCACAATAGCTGTCTTATAATTGGTTCCAAAATTAACAAAACTAAAAACTGACTTTAAGGTTGTAATTCAGTTCAAGAATTATGAACTTCCTCATGAACTCTGAATTTGACAGGAGTCATAAATGGTCATTTCTTCTTCCAAGGTTGTTGTGAAAGCCATCATATTCCCCATCAGATATAAATAAGTCTCTGATGTCATTGCAATCTTGGGTCATGATGAATCTTTATTAGTCTTGAATATTTCTGTGGACTCCAGATTAGGAGATAAGTCAAAAATAACAGCCAAAGAGGCAGATGGCCAGGTAAAGACAATGGATTAAAGGCACATATCTAAATTTGGCCCATCCTGAAATTGCACTAAAACTACAATTAAAAGGTTGATTCATGTTGAGGTTTGATAGAAAAACAGCAAAATTCTGTAAAGCATTTATCCTTCAATTAAAAATAAATTAATTTTTTAAGTGAAAAAAATTGAAAAGCACATACTAGAGTATGTGAACAGGAGAAGAATATATCAACAATATTTTTGAACCTGGAAAGCATAAGGATCACAGATCCAATCTAACCCCCATCTTATTTTTTATTTTTTTCCTGATGATTTTCTTTTCTTTTTTTTTTTTTAAGTTTTATTTTTTTTACTTTACAATACTGTATTGGTTTTGCCATACATTGACATGAATCCGCCACCAGTGTACATGAGTTCTCAATCCCGAACCCCCCTCCCACCACCCTCCCCATATCATCTCTCTGGGTCATCCCAGTGCACGAGCCCCAAGCATGCTGTATCCTGTATCGAACCTAGACTAGTGATTCGTTTCTTACATGATAGTATACATGTTTCAATGCCATTCATTTTTCAGGATTTGAAACAGCTCAACTGGAATTCCATCACCTCCACTAGCTTTATTCATAGTGATGCCTTCTAAGGACCACTTGACTTCACATATTATAATGCTGCAGATATTTTTTTCAAGGAAGGAAGAAATGATTTGACACGTATGTGATGCCAAAATGAAGTTTTTCAGTAATGCTTCTTAACTATCTTGTGAAGACCTGTTGGAAACTGATTTTCAGTGTATACTAGGAAAGCTTTCAGGAGTTGCCCATGAAACCAGATCACAGCCTAGGTCTTTGGAGAAGAAGAGAAGAGGCAGGTGGAAAAGATCTTCTCAGTATTGTCAAAATGCAGGAAACTTTCAAGGCATGGTTTCAGCTGAGGGTTTAGCATCCTTGCCCATTTAAGGGACAAAGATAATAAACTCAACATACGTAGTAAGGTAGGCTATGCACAGTAAGTTTTAAAAATGTTTAAAAAGAGTGCGACATAAGAAAACCCTATTAAAGGCATGCTTATCCTTTACCCATTTTTCCCATGGAAGAACTGTACAAAAAAAGATCTTCATGACCCAGATAATCATGATGATGTGATCCCTAATCTAGAGCCAGACATCTTGGAATNGCGTGCTGTGATTCATGGGGTCGCAAAGAGTCGGACATGACTGAGCGACTGAACTGAACTGAACTGAGCATTGGCTTGTTTGGTTTCCTTATAGTTCAAGGGACACTCAACTCAATGGTAAAAACTGCACTTTTTTTTCCTCTAAGATTATGAACAATACCATGGTTCTGATTTTCATCCTTTCTAGTACCATAACATTGGAACTCCTAGTCAGAACAATTAGGATAGGAAAAGAACAAATTGGAAAAGAGGAAGTAAAAATATATGCATTTCCAGGAACAATTTTATGTAGAAAACCCTAAACCCTAAAGATTTTGAACACATACACATGCAAAAAAAAAAAAATGTTTAGAACTAAGAATTCAAAAGTTTTAAGTTACAAAACGATGTTCAAGAAACAATCTGAAAAAATTAGTATTTTCATTCACAAGTAACAAATTACTTAGTAATAAACTTAAGAAAGTCAAAGACTTGCACAAGGTAGTTATAAATCATTGCTGAAAGAAAGAAAGACAGTACGTATATATCTAAAGACATGCTGTGTTCATAGCTTGGAAGATATAATCTTGTAAAGGTGTCAATAATACTCAAAGCTGTCTATTCTTAACCAAAATCCCCATTTTTTTCTAAATTAATGTGGAATCTCAAGGAACCTCAAACAACTAAAACAATCTTGAAAAAGAAGAACAAAGTTGATCTCACATTTCCTGATTTCATAATATACAATAAACCACAGAAATTTGCTGGGGTCCAGCTCCTGTGGATCCAGGGAATCAAAACGGGGATGGAGTTGGTGAGGAAAAGCTGATTTATCTAGAAATATAAAGAGAGATTAGGAAGGAATAGTGTAGTAAGAAAATTAGTGGAGAAAAGATGCTGGAAAGGAGAGGAAGGGAAAGGGAGAAAGAGAGAGAGAGAGTCAACACGGGCGGGGGTGGGGGGGGAGCGGAGCCAGATTTCCATAAAACCAATTCAAGAAGCTGGTCTGAGAAACTGGTCCATCCTTTATTGTCCGGGAAAGCTTTTTATACTTTTGGTTGTACATAGAGATCAATGGATAATACAAAGTTATGCAGCATCAGGAGCCCTGACTCTTATCAAGATCAGACTTTCTCTCTCCATACCTAGCTGTATACACAAGTCTTAAGTGATTTACATCATTTTCTGGCTAAGAGGCCTATTAACATTTTACGGCCCTTTTCTGATAAGGGTCTGTCACCCAGAAAACTTATTTGCCTTAAAAGTGTTGTTCTTTCCAAAGTCTCGTGCCACTCTCAGAAAGCACTAATTAAGGTTACATTTTTACATAGCAAGGACACAACTATTTATAACAAAGAAAGAGGAATACAGTGATTTATAACAAAGAGAAAGTTCACTAACTCAAAAGTCTAGTGTTGCTAGCATCAAAACTACTATATTCCTTTTTCTATGTCCCAGTTACATTGATTAATATCCTCCAGGAGCCTAAAAGATGAAGACTAGGGAGGTTTGGCAGCAGTCATTGACTCAACAGTGAAACCCATCACCAATATAATTCTTAGCTCTTTAGAAAAGGCTCTATATCTTTAAGATGTTTTAAGCTGCGTGCCTCTTGTGGTTGGGGGGCTGTAAACAATCACAAGTTTTAAAAGTCTGGGGGAACCTGTCAGGCAAGTTAGAGAGCCATCAGAGGGATTTGAGCTGAGACATTCCTTTCANCACCAATATAATTCTTAGCTCTTTAGAAAAGGCTCTATATCTTTAAGATGTTTTAAGCTGCGTGCCTCTTGTGGTTGGGGGGCTGTAAACAATCACAAGTTTTAAAAGTCTGGGGGAACCTGTCAGGCAAGTTAGAGAGCCATCAGAGGGATTTGAGCTGAGACATTCCTTTCATATGCAGGAGACCAGTTGGAGCTCTAAGTTAACTCTACAGAGAAAGGTGGTCGGGGATAGCCCCCTATTATGTCAGAAGAGTGGAAAGCACAGTACATTAAAGCAGGCAGACTCTGGTTTTGGGGGTAGATGCTCAGGAAAATCCAGGGATATCCCTGAGGCCTGATCTCAGCCTTTGCCTTTTGACAGGCCCCCTTCCTCATGAGCTTTGCCACAAGCAGTATTCCCCGTGCTGGCTCCTGGCAGAAATTAATAGTGCAATACTGGTATAAAATAGAAATGTATAACAACTGATAGGATAAAGAGACTAGAAATAAACTATCACATATATGTTACAATTATTTATGAAAAATATACCAAGACTATTGCAGAATGATAATATTTTTCAGTAAATAGTGTTGGGAAAATTGTATACCCAAGTGCAAAAAAATAAAGCTGAATATTTAAGTAAGACTAAATATAAAACTTTAATAATAGATCAAAAAGCTAAATGTAAGTGATAAAATTATAAAACTCAGTAAAAGCATAGCAAGAAAGCTTTATGCCATTGTGTTTGTCAATGATATCTTGGATTTGATAACACAAATATAAACATCTAAGGAAAGATACATATTCTTTCTACATCAAAATTAAAACCTTGTGCATAAGGACACTATAAATAAAGTGAAAAGGCAACCCATGTAGTGGAAGAAGATATTTGCAAATCTTATATGAGATAGGACTTAATATCCACAATATACAAAGAACTCTAATGCAAAAACAGGCAGAGGAAATAGAGATCAAATTGCCAACATCCTCTGGATCATCAAAAAAGCAAGAGAGTTCCAGAAAAACATCTATTTCTGCATTATTGACTATGCCAAAGTCTTTGACTGTGTGGATCACAAAAAAACTGTAGAGAATTCTGAAAGAGATGGGAATACCAGACCACTTAACCTGCCTCTTGAGAAATCTGTATGCAGGTCAGGAAGCAACAGTTACAACTGGACATAGAACAGACTGGTTCCAAATATGAAAAGGAGTACGTCAAGGCTGTATATTGTCACCCTGCTTATTTAACTTATATGCAGAGTACATCATGAGAAACGCTGGGCTGGAAGAAGCACAAGCTGGAATCAAGATTGCTGGGAGAAATATCAATAATCTCAGATATGTAGATGACACCACCCTTATGGCAGAAAGAGAAGAGGAACTAAAAATCCTCTTGATGAAAGTGAAAGTGGAGAGTGAAAAAGTTGGCTTAAAGCTCAACATTCAAAAAATGAAGATCATGGCCTCTGGTCACATCACTTCATGAGAAATAGATGGGGAAACAGTGGGAACAGTGTCAGACTTTATTTTTGGGGGCTCCAAAATCATTGTAGATGGTGATTGAAGCCATGAAATTAAAAGATGCTTATTCCTTAGAAGAAAAGTTATGACCAACGTAGATAGCATATTAAAAAGCAGAGACATTACTTTGCCAACAAAGGTCCATCTAGTATCTAGTCAAGGCTATGCTTTTTCCAGTGGTCATGTATGGATGTGAATGTCGGACTGTGAAGAAAGCTGAGCACTGAAGAATTTATGCTTTTGAACCGTGGTGTTGGAAAAGACTCTTGAGATTCCCTTGGACTGCAAGGAGATCCAACCAGTCCATTCTGAAGGAGATGAGCCCTGGGCTTTCCTTGGAAGGAATGATGCTGAAGCTGAAACTCCAGTACTTTGGCCAGCTCATGCGAAGAGTTGACTCATTGGAAAAGACTCTGATGCTGGGTGGGATTGGGGGCAGGAGGAGAAGGGGATGACAGAGGATGAGATGGCTGGATGGCATCACTGACTCGATGGCCGTGAGTCTGAGTAAACTCTGGGAGTTGGTGATGGACAGGGAGGCCTGGCATGTTGCAATTCATGGTGTCGCAAAGAGTCAGCCATGACTGAGTGACTGAACTGAACTGAATGAAAAAACAATAAAATAGCCTATTTAGAGAATGGGCAAAAATGTTAATAAATGTTTTTCTAGAGAAGATATTAAAAAGGACAACAATCACACAAAAAGAGGTTAACATCACTAATCATTTGAGAAATCTAATTAGAACGGTAATGAAATATCACTTCCTACCCATTAGGATGTAAAGTGAAGTCGCTCAGTCCTTCCAGACTCTTTGTGACCCCATGAATGGTAGCCTACCAGGTCCCTCTGTCCATAGAATTTTCCATGCAAGAGTACTGGAGTGGGTTGCCTTTTAGGATGGTTATAATTAAAACCAAATCACAATAATAATAATATTTTAAAAATACAGAACATGACAAGCATTGGTGATGACATGGAGAAATTAGGATCCTCATGCATTTTAAGTAGGAATTTGAGTTGCTGTAGCAGCTATGGAAAACTCCATGGCCCTTTCTCAGAAAAATTTAAAACAGAATTACCATATGAGTCAGGAATTCAGAGTCTTAAAGAGATATTTGTAAAGCCATGCTCAAAGAAGCACTATTTACAATATCCAAAATGTGGAAGCAAATCAAGTGTCCATCAACAAATGAGTGAATAAACAAATAATGCAGTACATATATATACACAAGGGACTATTATTTATCTCTAAAAAGGAAAGACATCTTGACACATACCTCAAAAGTGATTAGTCTTGAAACCATTATGTTAAGTGAAATTAAGCAGTCACAAAAGGACAAATGTTGCATGTTTCTATTTATATGAGATATCCTTAGTAGTTGAAATCTTAATTTTTCAGAAACTTGTGAATTAGAGGAGTTAATTAATTTTCTAATGTGTACACAGCAGATATAGCAGAATTAGTCTTTCATTTTGGATTAGACATTATTTTCTGTGGAGTGTTTCCTGATTCCCTAAACCTAGATCAGGGACATCTCCCGAACTAACCCACATCTAGCATTATTTATCTTCTCACTTTGTATTTAATCACTTCCTTAATAAACTCTAAATTTTTTAAGGATAAGGGTAAGTCTTTTGTTATTTCACAATTAAATCCTCAGGTTTTATTAAAATTCTCTTTCTACACCCATGAGCCCTCCTCCTATTTCTTTGATTCTACCTCTATTATTAAAATCAGCCCTTTTATTTAGTTCTCACTATCATACAAGTACCATGCTGGGCTCTTATACATATTAACTCTTGTTGTTGCTGTTCAGTTGCTAAATCATGTCTAACTCTTTACAAACCCATGGACTATAGCACTGCATGCTCTTTTGTCCTTCACTGTCTCCTGAGTTTGCTCAGATTCATGTACATTAAGTCAGTGATGCTACCTAACCATCCCATCCTCTGTCTCCTCCTTCTCCTTTGCCATCAATTTCCCCAGCATCAGGGTATTATCCTATGAGTTGGCACTTCACATCAGGTGGCCAACATATTGACTTCCACTTTTTCCCCTTCTATTATTAACTTGTTTACACTTCATAATAAGCCCTGTGAAATAGTACTATTTTTACATTATAAAGAAACAATAGGCCCATCCGTTAATTAGGGCTAATTGAGACATTAGTCGTTAATGTCTAACCGCAATGTTCTTGTGCATGCTCAGATAATCACTAGTTCTCTATCTGTCTTCTCTCTGATAAGAGTTCAGTAGGTTTCCTCCAAACACACCATAAAGACAGGTATCAGGCAATTTCTCTATGAAAAGCAGCATATAAGGTACTTTCAAGGCCTTATTTCAACAAAACTGAAAATAGTACCTGTGACTCCTCCTCTAGGAGATTCAAAATGTATTCATATTTTTCCATTTTGTTTTGGAAACACAGTTACTTATTTTCTTGTTCTTTTCCTGTTACTCTTTAAAAAAAGTCTATAGGATGATAATATATATAACATATTCAGTAAATGAAAATAATGTTTCATTCTTTTGAATTGTGATTCATAGGATGTGTAATGGGAGACAAATATGGGTTAATTTTGTTTAATTAATAAAATATTAAAAGATTCACAGTCATTTATTATTATTATTATTACTATTTTTACTTTACAATACTGTATTGGTTTTGCCATACATTGACATGAATCCGCCCCGGATGTATATGAGCTCCCAATCCTGAACCCCCCCTCCCACCTCCCACCCCATATCATCTCTCTGGATCATCCCCGTGCAGCAGCCCCAAGCATCCTGTATCCTGTATCAAACATAGGCTGGTGCTTCATTTCTTACATGATAGTATACATGTTTCAATGCCATTTTCACAAATCATCCCACCCTCTCCCTCTCCCTCAGAGTCCAAAAGTCCGTTCTATACCTCTGTGTCTCTTTTGCTGTCTTGCATACAGGGTTATTATTGCCATCTTTCTAAATTCCATATATATGTGTTAGTATACTGTATTGATGTTTTTCTTTCTGGCTTACTTCACTCTGTACAATCAGCTCCAGTTTCATCCATCTCATTAGAACTAATTCAAATGTATTCTTTTTAATGCCTGAGTAATACTCCATTGTGTATATGTACCACAGCTTTCTTATCCATTCATCTGCTGATGGACATCTAGGTTGTTTCCATGTCCTGGCTATTATAAACAGTGCTGCAATGAACATTGGGGTACATGTGTCTCTTTCTATTCTGGTTTCCTCGGTGTGTATGCCCAGCAGTGGGATTGCTGGGTCATAAGGCAGTTCTATTTGCAATTTCTTAAGGAATCTCCACACTGTTCTCCATAGTGGCTGTACTAGTTTGCATTCCCACCAACAGTGTAAAAGGGTTCCCTTTTCTCCACACCCTCTCCAGCATTTATTGCTTGCAGACTTTTGGATCGCAGCCATTCTGACTGGTGTGAAGTGGTATCTCATTGTGGTCTTGATTTGCATTTCTCTGATAATGAGTGACGTTGAGCATCTTTTCATGTGTTTGTTAGCCATCCGTATGTCTTCTTTGGAGAAATGTCTATTTAGTTCTTTGGCCCATTTTTTGATTGGGTCGTTTATTTTTCTGCAGTTGAGCTGCATACATTGCTTGTATATTTCTGAAATTAGTTATTTGTCAGTTGCTTCATTTGTTATTGTTTTCTCCCATTCAGAAGACTGTCTTTTCACCTTGCTTATAGTTTCCTTTGTTGTGCAGAAGTTTTTAATTTTAATTAGATCCCCTTTGTTTATTTTTGCTTTTATTTCCAGTATTCTGGGAGGTGAATCATAGAGGATCCTGCTGTGATTTATGTCAGAGAGTGTTTTGCCTATGTTCTCCTCTAGGAGTTTTATAGTTTCTGGTCTTACATTTAGATCTTTAATCCATTTTGAGTTTATTTTTGTGTGTGGTGTTAGAAAGTGATCTAGTTTCATTCTTTTACAAGTGATTGACCAGTTTTCCCAGCACCACTTGTTAAAGAGATTGTCATTACTCCAATGTATATTCTTGCCTCCTTTGTCGAAGACAAGGTGTCCATAGGTGTGTGGATTTATCTTTGGGCTTTCTATTTTCCATTGATCTGTAGTTCTGTCTTTGTGCCAGTACCATACTGTCTTGATGACCTGTCTCTTATACACATCTAGATGTGTATAAGAGACAGCTTCTATGCAGCNTGTTTTGCCTATGTTCTCCTCTAGGAGTTTTATAGTTTCTGGTCTTACATTTAGATCTTTAATCCGTTTGTAAAAGAATGAAACTAGAACACTTTCTAACACCATATACAAAAATAAACTCAAAATGGATTAACGATCTAAACGTAAGACCAGAAACTAACCCTCATTTTAAAAATCAGCATTTGGTTAGAGCCCTGACAGGACCAAATGCCTCTGTAACGTGGAGCAAAGGGAAAACTGAAATACAGAAATGGTCCTCAAAGATGTTTGGTAAATAGCTAAACACCTACCTAGATTCTCTTTCCACCCCACCCCTCCAGAGGGACAGTCAGTCTCCAAGTCTAGGAAGACTACTACATGGTTGTTATACGGACAAGAGGAAGAGAAAAAAAAGAAGATCCATAGATCCAGAGAAATATGTTGAGAGGATGAACACAAACCAAAAATAAGGGGAATAAATGAACATAGGAAAACTGAATGATAAATTCTGAAATTCTATTGTTTCCCTGTCTGGGTTCTCAGAACACTGAAAGCCAGGAATTCACTCCAAGAAGTGAAAATTCCCAGAACTTGAAATTTAAGCAGCCCTAGAGGAAAAGACCTAAAGAAGTTTTCACCAACTGAGACTCAGCCAAGTGACACAACAGAGAGACATGAAGGAAAGAGTGATTTCATACCCATAGATCTGAGAGATGACTCTTAACTAGGATTCTAGGAATTCAAGTTTACTCAGATCCTTTCAAGACTGGAAGAACTGGAGTCAAGAGAGACCAAATTTGGATTCTGTGTAAGGCTGGGAATAAATGAAAAATATGGGTCATCATAGAAGAAATCTCTTTTGGCACCTATGGTTCATAGATCATGCTGTAAAAGAAATACAATTCAAGCTCTGATAAGGGTTACAAATCAGCAACTGATAAAAGCACATAGATAACTATTACAGAGAGCAGTCAGGACCTAATAAAGCTAGATTTCAAAACAAGATGAAGGTGTTTCGAGGTTTCAACTCCACTGTGGGCAACCTGGCATATTGTGGCCCCAAGGCCTCTGCTTATTTCCAAGGGTAACACAAAGACACAATGTTCCTGGTGGGACAATTAAGAGAAGAGATGGACATGTGCTCCTACAGATCAGTTAGTCTGTTAATCCTCTGAGATTAAGAGTGTGTCGGTCTAAATTCATATCAAAAATTAGGTCAAGTCAGATCTACATGGAGCTCAGCATGATGCTACCATTCAGCACATGAGTAAACTTAGTTCTGTGGCATGAAATGGGAAGGCTTTGAATCTGACACTCAATTATCTCTTCAGAGCAGGTTGCAGAAAGTGGGGGTACAGGCTCAACTAATTTCTAAGAGGTACACCAGCAATGAGAGAATGGTAGACAAAGGATAGACCATCAGAGAGACAGATCAACACAGAAGATGAGTTACCAGTCATAGCAAGGCTAACACCTAGAATGAGCTAGCACTAGGACAGTCATGTTATAGGAAAGATAAAGAAGCTTTATGAATTATTCTCTGAACAAGAAAAAATTGGAGGCTTAGGTCTAACGCTTGGGGGTGAATTGTCTACCTGACCTAAATGATGAAAAAACAAGCTGACATAAACAGATCAAAAAAGAAAGAATCAGAGATACAATTGTGAATTTCAAGTACTTAAATGCTTGTTTTATGAAAGAGGAATTGGAATTTTTTCTGGACCTCTTATTTTTACAGCTGAGTATACCCCAGTGAATGTGTGCTGCAATCAGTTAAAGGCAGGATGGCTGCCTCTCAAAAAATGTGATTCAGATGTGGAGGGGTTGCATCACTACACACACACATAAGAGGGTATGAAAAGGTTTATTGCTGACATAATGAGGCTTTCTGGGAATGCAGTGCAGGCTCCCACGCAGGTCTGAAAATGGATTCAGAAATTGCAGGGAAAGGAGATGGGCTTAGCTTTTATGGTAATTAGGCAGTGGGGCTAGAGTGAACAGTCCTGCTGGCAAATCAGGACTTGCAGGGTCCAGATTTATTGCTGGTGCCAAAGAAGGAAAAATTGCATTTTCTTATCAGCTTGCTCAGATGTAGGGCAAAATGGGCGGGCAAGTGATGGACTTGAAAGCTTTTGGCAGTCAAACGTCAATAACACAGTCAGAGTCTTTATTACAATCTAACATACCAAGTTTTGAAATGGCGAGAATTATTTTTAGGAAGGAAAATCTCATTTTTGGAGATTAGACATCAAAGAATTTACATAGCGCTAACTAGTGTCTTCTTGAGATCTGTGACTCTTATTCTTGCGTGATAGATGAGACAACTTAGAAACATCTAATTATCTAAATTTCTAGATCAGACAAAGATTGTCTCAAATGTAGAAGTTTGGAGGTATATTATACTGTGCTTCATACAGCAGCTAATACAACTTCAATGTTATAAGAGCTAAATAATCACTAAAGCAGTTGCAGTTGAATGTTTTTTTAACCACTGTTTTAGTTCCAAATCAGAGAAATTCACAATTATTTGGAGAAGATGGAAATGTGAACTTGGTTTCAATCTGGTTAATTCAAGAAATGCATTTGATTTAAAGATATCTCTACAGTTCACAGATGTCAGTTTTATATTACCTTTTAATATCTATTTAATAGTTTTCTAAATCGCTGTTCATTTTAACATAATATTTCATGTACAAAAGAAAATATACATTTGTTTTGTAATTATAATGTGGTTGGCTAAAAGTTCTGTGTTAAGGATTACCAGTCAGGGACCAGTGTTTTTTCTGGATTAAAAAAAAAAGGTCAGGGGGGCGGGAATTAGCACAAGCATGTCAGGAATAACACCTGCTAAATGTTCCAATAGAGGCACAATAAATAAATTGGCATGTTTTCTACTTTTCTTGTAAATATATATATATATAATAGGTTTGAAAAAATGTTCTAAATTTAAATATTATGGCTAAATAAATGTTAACCTATGACTGCCAGAAATCCTAGAATTAAGAGACTGAAGTGAAATTTGCCAATACTACAATAGTATGTACTTAGACTCAGTTAGTAGGATGGTCTTCTGTATTTCCCCATATTTTGAGAGAAGGATTAAGTCAGGCATGTGTGTGCTGTCTCAACAAAACTATTTGGTATACCTATCCACTTCCCCAATCTTTGTGGTAGATAAAAATCAGATAGGCAGAGGGTCTGACTAGGCTGATCTATCATTTCCAGTGTCATTTCACAGCTGGTTCCCAGGTGAGTTGAGTCTCAGGCTGTTTCTGTTTGGGACTGACCAGAAGATCCCATGTGCTGTCCTGAAGTAACCATTCAGTCCAACAACTCAGGGCTAATAAGCTGCATTCCTGAACCCAAACACTACACATTGAAATGGCCCTAACACAATTTCTGAACAGTTTTTATTTTAACAAAATGAAAATTCTCAGCACATCAATACTTTGGCTAGATGATTCCATAAAGATGAAGCTCTCCACTTAATTTTCAATTTTCAGTTTTAATTTTACTAAAAGGCATATTTAAAGATTTAAACTTCTGTATATATTTCATCACAATAAATGTACCTAGTACTGTTTTTTTGTGATTACTACTAATTATTATTTTATATTTAAAAAAAAATTCTCCACTTTTTAGCAGTATGGCTACTTAAACATTATGGAGGAACATAGAGACATTTTTCTTTCCAGCTTCATATGTGATGCATCGAGTTTGGAAGTAATCAACGGGAAACAAGCACAGAGACAGAAAGCTAGATGTGTGAATCTAGACTAATCCTTGAAAATCTATACTGTAAAGTTGAGTGCAATGAAGACATTATTGGCTTATCTGATTATCCTGCAAAAATGACTGATGACGAACTAAAATCAGAGATAAATAAGAAATATAATAATCTCCCCTAATAAAAATTTACAGTTAAAAACTTGACATATATATTAATTTAAAAAAGAGAAATATGTAAAATATAAAGACAAAATCTAAGTCATATAATCCTATTACATAATATCTACTGTTAAAATTAGTTTTATGTATATGTGAGAATATGTTCCTTAAAATATTGCTTCATGCTTTGTGTCTACATATAGAGATAAACATGCAAATAGAAATATGCTGAGAACTTTTACTTTACATGATGCTATGCTATATTTTTCCATGCTTCTAAATTTCCTTCAAAATTACCGATTTTATATGACTACATAATCACCCACATTATCAATATGCTGCAATTGATGTAACTTTTAACACTATAATTGGACATTTAGCTTGTGTCTAGAGAGAAGGTTGAATGTCTTTGTCTTAAATAATACTTCAATAATCATGTTGTGGTTGTTCAGTAGTTCATTCATGTCCAACTCTTTGCAACATCATGGACTGTAGCCCACCAGGCTCCTGTCTGTCCATGGGGATTTTCAGGCAACCATACTGGAATGGGTTGTCATTTCCTTCTCCAGGGGGACTTCCCAACCCAAGGATCTAACCAGCATCTGCTACAAGTCAAATAGCAGGCAGATTCTTTATTGCTGAGCCAGCAGGGAGGCCCTTACTTGTGTATAAAGATTTGTACTAATGTCTAAATATTTCCTTTGGACATGAGAACTGCTTTATTGGGTCATAGAATTTTGCCATTACATTCTTATCCAAATTTCTTCATAAATGGTTGCATCTTGTCCGCAGTCTATACTAATGCCTTTTGCATCACACCTGGCCATGCAGGAGATGCAATAATTGTGGATTCAACCCCTAGGTGGGAAGATCCCCTGAAGGAGGAAATGGCAACCCACCCCAGTATTCTTGTTTGGAAAAGTCCATGGACAGAGAAGCAAGCCTGGTGGGCTACAGTCCATGGGGCCACAAAGAGTTGGACTTGACTGAGCATCATCAGCATTATTGCTGTCGTGAATACTGTCTTTTGAATCAATAACTTCAATATTATACAAGGACATGAGATACCATCTCAAGGTTATATTAGATTTTTATGATTATAGGCCAGATATATTTCCCTTTCATGAATCTTATGTCTAAGTTCTTTTCACATTTTCTTTTTAAGTTACTAAAACATTTTTAATTACTATTATTCATTTGTAAGCACAGGTTTAAAATCTTTTCTTAACTATTTTTGTTTTCTTTGTTCATTTTTCAAACTCAAATGAGCTTGTTTCAAATATGCAAGAGTAATTCTCCAATATTTATAAATAAGGACAAGATTTGACATAGAAAAAAACATCAAAAGTACATTTATTGCTTTCTTCTTTCACGGGGATCTCTAGGCATTTTTTTTTAATGTTTATATCTTTAACTTGAGGAGAAAACATACAAGTTGTATGAGATTGGAGTTGTCATTATTCTCCGATATCCCCTTCACGTTTCTGAGCCTTCACTGTGCATAATGAATGTACACACTTACACAGGGACAATGAAATGTGATGAATTGTGGAAAAACCTTCTTTTGTGGAGAAAGAGTGTCACACATGTCTTTGGAATGGAAGGAATTTGACCCTAAGCAGACAGGCGTCACATTCTATATCAATTGGGCTCTATGGTAGCAACTTTCATCAACTGCAACCATTGTGTTCATTTTAAGGAATAACAAAAGAATTGCTAAACTTTTCATAAGTTTCATTAAAGGACAGGAGAATGTTCAAGAAGCAGGAACTGGTGTTGAAATTACAAATGTGACATTGTGTCAGGAATGCCATGTCCAGAATCTGCCCTTTGACAACAAGACAGTTCTTGACCTTTGACTTTTAAAAAATTGTTGTTGAGTTTAAACACTCTGGAAGTCTTCTAGTTCACATATGTGTGATATTGCAACTATGGTAAGAAAAGAAAATGAAAATACAAAAATATGAGTATAATTTCAATTGTGTTAAATGGCATAAGATACATATTATATGATAAGCTCTTTTAAAAATTTCACTATCCATTCAAAGACAAAGAATAAAAAGATAAAAACACAAGAACAATGAAATATATTTTTTAAAGTAAGTCTGATGCATGTATGCAAATATGTTTGTCAGTAACTGGCACAAGGGCCCACGTCAGTTACATAAAACAAGATCATATACTAGCTCGTAAAGTGTGAAAGTCGCTCAGCTGTGTCCATCTCTTTGTTACCCCCATGGACTATATAGTCCATGGAATTCTCCAGGCCAGAATGCTGGAGTAGGTAGCTGTTCCGTTCTCCAGGGCATCTTCCCAACCCAGTGATCGAACTCAGATCTCCAGCATTGCAGGTGGATTCTTTACCTGCTGAGCCACCAGGGAAGACCAGTCATAAAAAGACCTCATAAATTTAAAAATGTAGAAATAATACTAAAAACATTCCCTGATCATAATATAATGAATTCATAAATTAAAACAAAATTAGAAACAAAAATCCTTGCACTTGGAAATAATTTCAAGTTTTGAAAGTTGAAATTTTGTCATAAAAATACTTTTAGATCAAAGAGAGTAAACTAAAACTTCAAAAATATTCAGAAAATAATGATAATGAAGATACTATATACCAAGCTTAACTAACTAATTTAAATAAACAATAATCAAAAGCAAGAAACTTGTTATTTTTAAATCAGTAAAATGAGTTAAATCTTAGCTACTAATATTATAATCAAGAAAAACAGAAGAAAGATAGTTTCTTGCAAACACACAAAAGAAATCTCAAGAAATAAATTTAGAAACAGAATAATTTTAAATTATTGAAAGACTACTTTCCCACTTCTACATGTATCAATTTTTACATCTGGATAGTATAAATATTTTCCAGGAAAAGTATAATTTACCAAAGTTGGCTATAGAATTTACATAAATCCTAAAAAAACCTCACCAAAACCTAAAACTTAGATATAAAAGAGCTATCTCCCAAAATACAAAACACTAGACTGACCGCTTCCGGTGATTTTCCTGAATTTCAAAACAAATAAATTAAGCTATGCTAAGTGTTATTCACTCAGTGGTGTCTCACTCTTTTTGACTCCATGGATTGCAGGCTGTCAGGTTCCTCTATCCATGGAATGCTCCAGGCTAGAATACCAGGGGATCTTCCCAACCCAGGGATTAAACCCAGGTCTCCTGAATTGCAGGTGGATGCTTTACTAGCTGAGCCACCTCGGAAGCTATTCTGAAAGTGAAAGTTGCTCGGTGTTTCAGATTCTTTGGGACCCCATGGACTATACAGTCCATGAAATTCTCCAGGCCAGAATACTAGAGTGGGTAATGATTCCCTTCTTCAGGGGCTCTTCCCTACCCAGGGATTGAACCCAGGTCTCCTGAACTGCAGGCAGATTCTTTACCAGCTGAGCCACCAGGAAAGACCAAAAATACTGGAGTGGGTACCCTATGCCCTCTCCAGCAGATCTTCCTGACTCAGGAATTGAACTGGGATCTCCTGAATTGCAGATGGATTCTTTACCAGCTGAGCTACCAGGGAAGATATTCTACAGCACATTAAAAATTAAGATTAAGCATGAGTTATATTGACATTAAATTAAAAAAAGTCACAGTCAAGCAAATCAGCAAAAAAAAAAAAAAAATTGTAGCAAATACATACAGCAGAACACTAAAATAACCATGCATCAAAAATAACCACCATCTAAAATAAATCTCCCAAATATTCCTGAGACTTATTCCAGGCCAAAAAATATTCCAGGCCAAAAAAAAGATAGTTGAATATTAAAAATACCTTTTATTATATTTAATTCTCTTTCTATCTAAGGTAAAAAAAAAAAATCACATGATCCCTTTTCTGAATGCTGAAATGGCATTTGATCATTTTACACTCATTTTATTTACAAAGGAAAAATGCTCCAAAATGTAAATCAGTGAAACGTTCACTAGCACACGCATGAGGGCAATAGGTCAAGCCCAGAAACCAGCGCCATTTGAGAAAGAACACTGGAAGCAGGAAGAGGAGAAAACTCACGACTTCCATGACTAATGAACAAGGTGCTAGAGGCACCAGCCATTGCAATTATGGAAGAAATGTGTTTTTATCAGAAGTGTAAAATTACAGCAGAGTGAAGTAAAATCAATACTCTGCAGATAATATAGTTACAATTGGAAAATCTAAGATAGTTATCAGTAGAACAAAAATCAATACCTGCAAAGCATGAAACCATAAAATTATTAAAATTAAACATGGTTGCATTTTTTATACATTAGGGTGGAAAATGAAGGCCTATCTAGAAAGTGAAAGTCACTCAGTTATAGTCCATGGACTTCTCCAGGCCAGAATACTGGAGTGGATAGCCTATCTGTCGCTTAAAATGCAGAAATCTTTAAAGTGAGCGACTCTCAGAGTTTTGTTTTTTTTTTAATGCCACTATAAGAAAAACTAATTGCAATGTCATCATAAGCTGAAGAAAGATATGCAGCAAAGCAAAAAGGAAATTTGGGGGGAATTCCCTAGCTCTCCGGTGGTGGAGACTCTGCTCTTCCTCTGTAGAGGATGAGGCGTCCATCCCTGGTCAGGGAACTAAAATCCTATGTGACTCAAAGCTTTGTTGGAGGCAAAGTGTGATCTCCCAAATATGCAAATACTTAGGAATCAAGAAAAAAGTCAACTACTCATCAGAAAACTAAACAAAGACATGAACAGTTCTTTGAAAATCAAATAAAAATATTTCCTGAGAAATAAAAATGTACCTCATTCATCATAAATGAAATCTCATTTAAAATACTATAATTTTTTCACCTATAATATTGGTAAAATTTCAAAATGTTTGACAATATACTCTGTTGGTGAGGTATATGAAAAATCGAAGTTTCATTCATTCCTGGAGTACAAAATACTGCAACCCATAGAGAGGGCAATTTAATAAAACCTAACAAAATTTAAAACTCTTTTATCCAGCAATTTTTTTATGGAAACGTTTTTGTTATTCAGTCAGTCAGTCGTGTCTGACTCTTTGCGACCCCATGGACTGCAGCATGCCAAGCTTCCCTGTCCTTCACCATCTCCCAGAATTTGCTCAAATTCATGTCCATTGAGTCATAATGCCATCGAACCATCTCATCCTCTGTCAACCCCATATTCTTCTGTCTTTAATCTTTCCCAGCATCAGAGTCTTTTCTAATGAGTCAGCTCTTTGTATTAGGTGGCCAAAGTATTGAAGCTTCAGCTTCTGCATCAGTTCTTCTAATGAATATTCAAGACTGATTTCCTTTAAGATTGACTGGTTGGATCTCCTTGCAGTCCAGGGGACTCTCAAGAGTCTTCCACACCACAGTTCGAAAACAGCAATTCTTCGGCGCTCAGCCTGTTTTCTGGTCCAACTCTCACATCCATACATGACTACTGGAAAAACATAGCTTTGACTATATGAACATTTGCCGTCAAAGTAATGTGTTGGCTTTTCAATATGCTGTCTAGATGTGTCAAGCTTTGCTTCCAAGGTGCAAGCATCTTTTATTTTCATGGCTGCAGTCACCAACTGTAGTGATTTTGGAGCCCAAGAAGTCTGTCACTCTTTCCATTTTTTCCCTATTTGCCATGAAGTAATGTGACCAGACACTATGATCCTAGTTTTTCGAATGTGAAGTTTTAAGCCAGGTTTTTCACTCTCCTTTCATCTTCATTAAGAGGCTCTTTAGTTCCTCTTCACTTTCTGCCATAAGGATGGTGTCTATACCTTGCAGAATGTACCCCGCAGAAACACCTGAAATGATTTTTACATAAGAAATTATTTTCTAGAGGTACTTTTCTGTTAGCAAATAATCCAGTGACAACTAGGCATACCTATCTAAAGGGAAGAGATTAAATATACCATAGGATAATTACACATGTGAAGATTTTTTTAATTAAAGATTTTTAATACCCCGAAATGGAAAATTCTCCAAGATACATAAATAAGTGAAAGGAAAAACTAAAAACATAATAAAGATACATGACACTGTCATATACTTTATTTAGGGACATAATGAAATATATTTACATTTGCCTATATTTACATAGAGAGACACTAGAAAGTTACACAAGAGCATATAAAACACGTTCCCTAAAGGAGTTCAGTTGAACAAGTTGTTCAGTGCAGGGCAGTCAGGACAGGAGTGATGAATACCTACATGTATATCTTTGGCACATTATTTGGATTTCTGAATTCCATGAATGTACTATAAACTTTAAATTTTTTATTTCAACATGTATAAAATATTTTCCCAAACCTTAGAATATTATAGGATTAGTACATAGTAAGTACTTAATGAATATTTGTTGAGTACATTAGAATAAAAATGGTCTGTTCCATAAACAAATGGAGGGAAGGAAAGAAAGGTTAAGGAGAAGTAGATAAGAGAGCCAGGGAGGGAGGAATAAATTCCACTTGACTTCTCTGTTCACACTTTCTATTTTTATTTGAGGTTAATTTTAAACATAACATTTGTTGTCTTATCAGTAAGCATTTCATCTGAGGGCCAACAAAGTTTGTTTAAGCAATGCTGTATCAAACCAAGACACATTATATTCTTTTATGAATACATATTGTGAAAGTATGAGATCCTGCTCAATATATATACCCACTATGCATATAAATACATTAAGTGCTTCATTAAAAAGAAAATTTAAAGCGGCATGCGCTATTCCTTAATTTGGAATTTTCCATCAGAATAAAACTTGACTGAAATTTTCCAGATTGGTTTCCAAGAGTTGCATTTCTGTTCAACTTCGCTGCATGTTTGATTTATCTCGGCCTCATTTTTCATGTAATGCCTTAAGAGCATATTCAAAATGTGTTTCATTTTTCAGATTGCTACTATGTATGTATGTATGTAGAGAGAAGAATAATTGTATTGTTATTACTAATACTAAAAATGTTACCAATGATACAAAAAGTAAATTTCAGACAGTATAATACAGTCTGAGGGATTCAAACAGTGAAAAATTAGGCATTTTGGAGAAGATACAGAATTTCATGTGTATCTGATGCCAGCTGTGAATCTTTGCTCAGGGTTAGTTTCAGTAAGTAGTTCCTGACTGAGCTTTAATCACACATTTTCAATTTACTGCTAATTGTATCCAGCCACGGATTTAGAAGGCTCTGAGTACAAAGGGTAGAAGTCTGTTCTACAGATAACAGCCTGCCAGAGAATATGCACTGAACGGTACTAAGAATGGCAAGCAGTTAAAATTCAGATCCAAAACATGAGTGTGATGGGGCAGGATGGTGGTGGGCTCTTGATATATTGTCCTACAGTATCTCATCATGGTGTGGACAGGTTGGCTGTGTGACTTCCTTTTTTCTCCTTTCCTATCAGGAGTGTTTACTGTGGTGTCTTGGATCTGACCAGTTACTGTATATTGGATAGATGCAAGGCAAATACTGTTCATGGGATTCTCAAGGCAAGACTACTGAAGTGGCTTGCCATTCCCTTCTCCAGTGGACCACGCTCTGTCAGACCTCTCCACCATGACCCGCCCTCCTTGGGTTGCCCTGCAGGCATGGCTTGGTTTCATTGAGTTAGACAAGGCCCTGGTCCTAGTGTGATTAGATTGACTAGTTTTCTGCGAGTATGGTTTCAGTGTGTCTGCCCTCTGACGTTCTCTTGCAACACCTACCATCTTACTTGGGTTTCTCTTACCTTGGGCGTGGGTTGTCTCTTCACGGCTGCTCCATAGCACAGCCACTGCTCCTTACCTTGGACGAGGGGTATCTCCTTACCGCCGCAGTTCCTGACCTTCAACGTGGGACAGCGCCTCTAGGCCCAGGTGCCCAATATGCTACTGGAGATCAGTGGAGAAATAACTTCAGAAAGAATGAAGGGATGGAGCCAAAGCAAAAACAATACCCAGTTGTGTATGTGACTGGTGATAGAAGCAAGATCCGATGCTGTAAAGAACAATATTGCATGGGAACCTGGAATGTCAGGTCCATGAATCAAGGCAAATTGGAAGTGGTCAAACAAGAGATGGCAAGAGTGAACGTTGACATTCTAGGAATCAGTGAACTAAAATGGACTGGAATGGGTGAATTTAACTCAGATGACTATTATATCTACTACTGCGGGCACGAATCCCTCAGAAGAAATGGAGTAGCCATCATGGTCAACAAGAGTCCAAAATGCAGTACTTGGATGCAATCTCAAAAATGACAGAATGATCTCTGTTCGTTTCCAAGGCAAACCATTCAATATCACAGTTATCCAAGTCTATGCCCCAACCAGTAATGCTGAAGAAGCTGAAGTTGAATGGTTTTATGAAGACCCTAACACCCAAAAAAGATGTCCTTTTCATTATAGGGAACTGGAATGCTAAAGTAGGAAGTCAAGAAACACCTGGAGTAGCAGGCATTTTGGCCTTGGAATGCAGAATGAAGCAGGGCAAAGACGAATAGAGTTTTGCCAAGAAAATGCACTGGTCATAGCAAACACCCTCTTCCAACAACACAAGAGAAGACTCTACACATGGACATCACCAGATGGTCAACACCGAAATCAGACTGATTATATTCTTTGCAGCCAAAGATGGAGAAGCTCTATACAGTCAACAAAAACAAGACCAGGAGCTGACTGTGGCTCAGATCATGAACTCCTTATTTCCAAATTCAGACTTAAATTGAAGAAAGTAGGGAAAACCGCTAGACCATTCAGGTGTGACCTAAATCAAATCCCTTATGATTATATAGTTGAAGTGAGAAATAGATTTAAGGGCCTAGATCTGATAGATAGAGTGCCTGATGAACTATGGAATGAGGTTCGTGACACTGTACAGGAGACAGGGATCAAGACCATCCCCATGGAAAAGAAATGCAAAAAAGCAAAATGGCTGTCTGGAGAAGCCTTACAAATAGCACTGAAAAGAAGAGAGGCAAAAAGCAAAGGAGAAAAGAAAAGATATAAGCATCTGAATGCAGAGTTCCAAAGAATAGCAAGAAGAGATAAGAAAGCCTTCTTCAGCAATCAATGCAAAGAGATAGAGGAAAACAACAGAATGGGAAAGACTAGAGATCTCTTCAAGA
>SJYX01022617.1:245941-257484 GCA_006410675.1 Oreotragus oreotragus
CTAGGAGTTTTATAGTTTCTGGTCTTACGTTTAGATCTTTAATCCATTTTGAGTTTATTTTTATGTATGGTGTTAGAAAGTGTTCCAATTTCATTCTTTTACAGCCGGTTGACCAGTTTCCCCAGCACCATATCTAACTTATCTCACTTAGCATAAAGCCTTTAAATCCTATGTTATCACAAGTGGCAGGATTTCCTTTCTCATGGATGACTAATATTCCATTGCTACATACACATATATGCATGTATTCTATATGTCTTACATTTTCTTTATCCATTTATTCATTGATAGACATAGGTTGTTTCTATATTTTGGTAAATTGCAAATAATGCTAGAGTGAATGTGTGAGTGCAGGCGTTACTTCAATATTCTGTTTTCATTTCTTTTAGATTCCCAAAGTGGAATTGCTGGATTATATGATAGTTATTTTTAATCTTTTAAGGAGTTTCTATACTGTTTTCCACAGTAGTTGCACCAATTTACATGCCCCCAGTGTACAAGGTTCTCTTTTCTCCATACCATCACCAATGCTTTTTATCTCTTGATTTTTTGATGATAGCCATTTTAACAGCTGTGAGATGGTATTTCATTGAGACTTTGATTTATATTTTTCTGATAATTAGTGATATTGAGCACCTTTTCCTGTACCTGTTGGCCATTTGTATGTCTTCTCTGGAATAATGTCTACTCAGTTCCTCTGCTTGTTTTTAAATTGGATTGTTTAGCTTTAAGCTGTTAAGTTGTATGGCTTTATATATATTTTGGACATTAATGCTTTATCAGATATATGATTTGCAATTATTTTTCTCTCACTCCATAGGTTGTCTTTTTATATTGTTTGCTTCTTTGCTGTGCAGAAGTTTTTTAGTTTAATGTATCTTATTATTTTTGCTATCATATCTTTCCTTTTGATGTCAGATCTAAAAAAAATTATTACCTTAAAGTCTCCACCAAAAAGTATTAGAACTAATAATTGAATTCAGTAAACTTGCAGGATACCAGATTAGCATACAGAAATCTGTTGCTTTTCGGCACACTAATAAATGACTGTCAGAAAGAGAAAGCAAGAAAACAATTCCATGGACATGTACACACTGATATATTTTAAATGGATAACAAACAAGGACCTCCTGTATAGCACCAGAAACTCTGCGCAATGTTATGTGGCAGCCTGAATGGGAGGAGAGTTTGGGGGAGAATGGATACATGTGTATGTGTGGCTCAGCCCCTTTGTTCTCCACCTGAAATTATCACAACATTGTTAATTGGCTATATGCCAATACAAAATAAAAAGTTTTTTTTAATCCCATTTATAATTGCATCAAAAAGAATAAAATAGGAATAAATTTAATCAAGGGGCTAAAGGTTAAATTCTAAAAACTATAAAACATTGATGAAAGAAATGGAAGATGAAGCAAAGGACTTGAAAAATATTTCATGTTCATGGATTGGAAGAATTAATATTGTTAAAGTTCCCAAAGCAATACCACCCAAAGCAATCTACAGATTTAATGCATCAAGATACCCAAGACACTTTTCACAGAACTAAGACAAATAATCTTAAATTTTTATAGAACCACAGAAGACCTCAAATAACCAAAGCAATCTTGAGAAAGAAAAATAGAGCTGGATGTATCATGCTCCCTGGCTTCAGACTATACTACAAAGCTACAGTAATCAAAATAACATGGTACTGGCACAAAACAGACACATAGATCAACAGAAAAGAGAGCCCAGAAATAAACCCACACACATATGGCCAGTTAATCTATGACAAAGGAGACAAAAATATAAAATGGAGAAAAAACAGTGTCTTCAGTAAGTGATATTGGTGAAACTGGACAGCTACATGTAAAAGAGTGAAATTAGAATATTTTCTCACACCATATAAAAAAGTAAACTCAAAGTGGATTAAAGACCTAAATTTAAAACTAGAAGCTGCAAAACTCCTAGAAGAAAGCATAGGCAGTATACACTTTGACATTAAGTCTTGACAATATTTTTTTGATCTTTCTCTGCAGGCAAAGGAAATAAAAGCAAAAATAAAGAAATGGGACTTAATTAAACTTAAAGGCTTTTGCACAGTGAAGCATACTATCATCAAAATGAAAAGAAAATTTACCAAATGGGAGAAGATAATTGCAAATGATTTATCTGATAAGGGGTAAGGGGTTAATATAAAAAATATATAAAGAGCTCATACAGCTCAATATCAAATAAGCAAATGATTCAATTTTAAAATGATTGAAAGATCTGATTAGACATTTTCCAAAAGATACATACAGATGGCCAAAAGGTATATAAGAAGATGCTCAATATCACCAATCATCAGAGAAATGTAGACCAAAACCACAATGAGCTATTACTTCACATCTGTCAGAATGGTATCATCAAAAAGATAATAATAATTGTTGGCCAGGATGTTGAGAAAAGGGAAGAACAGTGCCCTGTTGGTGGGAATGTAAATTGGTATGAACCATTATGGAAAACTGTGTAGAGGTTCCTCAAAAATCTGAAAATAGAACTACCATATGATCCACAGTTCCACTGTTATGTACATATCCCAAGAAAAAGAAAACACTAATTAGAAAATATATATGTTCATAGCAACATTATTTATAATAGTCAAAATAAGGATGTTATCTCAATATCCAACAACAGATGAATGGATAAAGAAGCTGTGGTTTATATCACAATGTAATATTACTGCTGCTGCTGCTGCTAAGTCGCTTCAGTCGTGTCCGACTCTGTGCGACCCCATAGACGGCAGCCCACCAGGCTCCCCCGTCCCTGGGATTCTCCAGGCAAGAACACAGGAGTGGGTTGCCATTTCCTTCTCCAAGTAATATTACTCACCCATAAAAAATAATAAAATTTTGCTTTTGGCAACAACATGAATAAACACGGAGAGTATTATGCTTAATGAAGTTATACAGAGAAAGACAAATACTGTACACCTTCACTTATATGTAAAATCTAAAAAAGTACAACAATCAAATAAAGATAAAAAAGTAGAAACAGACTCATAGATACAGAGGACAAACTAGTGATTATAAGTGGTTACTTATAAGGATGGGGGAGGGACAAAATAGGGAAAGGGGATTAAAAGGTACAAACTAATAGGTATAAGTTAAGTAAGATACAAAGATAATGTACAGCACAAGAAGTATAACCAATGTTTTATAATTTCAATTGAAGTATAATCTATAAAAATATTAAATCACTATGTTGTACACTTGAAACCAACGTAACATTGTAAATCAGCTATACTTCAATTAAAAAAAAGAATGATGTAGGAGAGTAAATTAGTAATAACATTTTTTGACAGATTAAGATGCTACCATCACTGCTAAGATTAGAAAGCCACTGAATCAGAAAGTTACCTGCCAGTCAGTTTACAGAAGCTTTGCCAGTTCCAAATTTATACCACCTCTACTAATCTGGAAGTCGTCTGCAGCCAGGACATCCTCTGCAGTCAGGACATCGCTGCTTGTTACTGGCTCAGGAACCACAGTGAGTTTGTCACAATCCACCACAGCATAGTGGATACCTTGCAACCTGCCTCCTTCCCCGTTTGATTCACTTTCAAATTACCGTTTCACAGGAGTAAAATTGCATTTCAGAGCCCAAATCACATCTGGAATCTTCTGATCAAGAGCAATTCTGGGAAATGATATATGTTATATGACTTCTGCTGCCCTAAGGAACGGGGAAGGCAATGGCACCCCACCCCAGTACTCTTGCCTGGAAAATCCAATGGACGGAGTAGCCTGGTGGGCTGCAGTCCATGGGGTCGCTGACAGTCGGACAGACTGAGCGACTTCACTTTCACTTTTCTCTTTCATGCATTGGAGAAGGAAATGGCAACCCACTCCAGTATTCTTGCCTGGAGAATCCCAGGGATGGGGGAGCCTGGTGGGCTGCCGTCTATGGGGTCACACAGAGTCGGACACGACTGAAGTGACTTAGCAGCAGCAGCAGCCCTAAGGAAGTGGAATAGTACTGAATGAGCCAATCCACATTGATGTCTGTGTAAAATCTTCCCCATTCTTAGTTATCTTAAACAGCTTTTATAAGGCAGACATGATATACTTCTTGAAGGTTTGGGAAATATACCTGTACATTTTTGTTATGAAGAATCTTTTAAACCTACCAGTTAAATTTATTTTACACATGAGAAAAGGGGTCAGTTCAGTTCAGTTGCACAGTTGTGTCTGTCTCTGCGACCCCATGGGTTGCAGCACACCAGGCTTCCCTGTCCATCACCAACTCCCAGAGCTTGCTCAAACTGATATCCAGTCAGTGATGCCATCCAAACATCTCATCCTCTGTCGTCCACTTCTCCTCCTGCCTTAAATCTTTCCCAGCATCAAGGTCTTTTCCAATGAGTCAGTTCTTCGTATCAGGTGGCCAATTTCAGCTTCAGTACCAGTCCTTCCAGTGAATATTCAGGACTGATTTCCTTTAGGATTGACTGGTTTGATCTCCTCACTGTCCAAGGGCCTCTAAGAGTCTTTTCCAACACCATAGTTCAACAGCATCAATTCTTCAGCACTCAGCTTTCTTTATGGTCCAACTTTCACATCCATACATGACTACTGAAAAAAATCATAGCTTTGACTATACGGACCTTTGTCAGTAAAGTAATGTCTCTGCTTTTTAATATATTGTCTAGGTTTGTCATAGCTTTTCTTCCAAAGAGAAAGCAAGGAAAGGGGTAAGAGAAGTCATACTTGTGTTAATTTATAAATGAATAAAGTATCTGGAAGCTTTTATAAGTAATTGATAAACCTTAGGGCAGGAAGCAACAGTTAGAACTGGACATGGAACAACAGACTGGTTCCAAATAGAAAAAGGAGTACATCAAGGCTGTATATTGTCACCCTGCTTATTTAACTTATATGCAGAGTACATCATGAGAAACGCTGGAATGGAAGAAACACAAGCTGGAATCAAGATTGCCGGGAGAAATATCAACAACCTCAGATATGCTGATGACACCACCCTGAGGATGAGATTGTTGGATGGCATCATCAACTTAATAGACGTGAGTTTGAGTAAGTTTTGTGAGCCAGTGAAGGACAGTTAGAACTGGACATGGAACAACAGACTGGTTCCAAATAGGAAAAGTAGGACGTCAAGGCTGTATATTGTCACCCTGCTTATTTAACTTATATGCAGAGTACATCATGAGAAACGCTGGACTGGAAGAAACACAAGCTGGAATCAAGATTGCCGGGAGAAATATCAACAACCTCAGATATGCTGATGACACCACCCTTATGGCAGAAAGTGAGGAGGAGCTAAAAAGCCTCTTGATGAAAGTGAAGGAGGAGAGCGAAAAAGTTGGCTTAAACTCAACATTCAGAAAACGAAGATCATGGCATCCGGTCCCATCACTTCATGGGAAATAGATGGGGAAACAGTGGAAACAGTGTCAGACTTTATTTTTGGGGGCTCCAAAATCACTGCAGATGGTGGCTGCAGCCATGAAATTAAAAGATGCTTACCTCTTGGAAGAAAAGTTATGACCAACCTGGATAGTATATTCAAAAGCAGAGACATTGCTTTGCCGACTAAGTCCGCCTAGTCAAGGCTATGGTTTTTCCTGTGGTCATGTATGGATGTGAAAGTTGGACTGTGAAGAAAGTTGAGCACCGAAGAATCGATGCTTTTGAACTGTGGTGTTGGAGAAGACTCTTGCGAGTCCCTTGGACTGCAAGGAGATCCAACCAGTCCATTCTGAAGGAGATCAGCCCTGGGATTTCTTTGGAAGGAATGATGCTAAAGCTGAACCTCCAGTACTTTGGCCACCTCATGCGAAGAGTTGATTCATTGGAAAAGACTCTGATGCTGGGAGGGATTGAGGGTGGGAGGAGAAGGGGACGACCGAGGATGAGATGGCTGGATGGTATCATGGACTTGATGGACGTGAGTCTGAGTGAACTCCGGGAGATGGTGATGGACAGGGAAGCCTGGCGTGCTGCGATTCATGGGGTCGCAAAGAGTCAGACACGACTGAGCAACTGAACTGAACTGAACTGCAAGGCAAATAGCTTTTATTTTCATATATCTTTACATTTAGAGATGCCACACCAGGACCTCACAGACACACCCCCGGCATCACGCTGTGAAGTGGAGACAAAGCACATCTCCAGAGGCCTGAGCCTGATGCAGTGTCTGGATCTGGCTGGTTTCCCTGAGAAATGCTAGACTGTTTTTTGTTGTTAGAGTATAAATGATTTACAGTCTCATGTTAATTTCTTCTGTACAGTGAAGTGAACCAGCTATGTGTGTATGAGTCGTTGGTGAGTCATGTCTGACTCTTTGCAACCCCATAGGCTGTAGCCCACCAGGCTCCTCTGACCCTGAAATTTCCCAGGCAAGAATAGTGGAGTAGGCCATTGCCTCTTCTAGGGATCTACCAGACTCAGAGATGGAAGCTGTGTCTCCTGCATCTCCCTCATTACTCAGTGCTAATCTTTACCACTGAGTCACCTGAGAATAGCTATACCTATACATATAACACATCCCCTCCCTCTTGAGCATCCCACCCACCTCTCTAGGTCATCACAGTGCACCAAGCTAAGCAATTTGTGCTATATACCAGCTTCCCACTAGCTAGCTATTTTACACTTGCTAGGGTATATATGTCAATGCTACTCTCTCCATTCATCCCACCTTCTCTCCCCCAACTGGGTCCACATGTCCATTCTCTTGTCTGTGTCTCTATTCCTGAGAAATGTTAGATTTTTAATATTGGTCTTTACTAATGAGCAGATGGGGAAGAGGTACCAAGGCCAGACTATTATTTTTCACTTAAAGATCAAATAATGACACTGTGGTCCCTTATACCTTGAGGTATCATCATGGTGGTGACACCAAGGAAAGCCAGGTATTGTTGAAATGTCCTACCTATGCAAGTTTCAGTCTGTACCTGAAAAGGAATGGAGACCAATGCATTCTCCCTGTTTATATCCAGTAGAGACAGCTATCTGCCTCCCTTTTTGAAAGAAGGAGAAAGATTATATAACTTCTACTCCTTTGAGAAGTGATGGCAAGGATTCTGGATTCTTACCCTGAACTTTTGAAATGTAAATACATCTTTCAAAGGTCAGATAAGCACTGAATGTCTCCTGCTTTCGTGACCTAGAGATGTTGCCAAGTTCTGGACTTCATAGGTTTTGGAATGTAAATAGCTAGAGAGAGAGAGCTCTCCAGTCTTTCTGGCACCTTGGGACTTAACCTAGAATCCTAATCCAAATTGTCACCAATCTAACTCTCATAATATGTGAGGAGTCAAATACTTCCAGGAAAAATAAAAACAAACATTTCCTATCTTTGTGTCCTATATGTTTCCTTGTCTCAGAAGGCTAGGGCTTTTTTATGGAAGCACTGAGAAATCTAAGAAGTTGTTTTTCCTCATAAGAAGGAGAATGTTTATTTTTAAACAGGATGGAGAGTATACATTCAAAATATTTGACACCAATATTCCAGGCAGGCATAATCATCAGTATTGCTCAATAACATTTTTATTACTATTTCTGCTCTCTTCTTTCAGTCACATGGTAAAATTGTGCTTAATTGACCTTTGAAGTTGGAATAGTTGTGTCAGCCAATAATATAAGAGTGAAAGATTATGTATCTTTTGCAGGTGAAAAGCTTGAAAAATCACTCTTCCCTAAATGGTAGACTCTCTGATATCTACATTCCTTAGTGAAGATGATGTGGCACAGAGCCCAAAGCATATATGTAATGAACATAAAACTAAACCCTGATTTTTAGGTCATTGAGATTTGGTGGTTGCTTGTTACACAGCATCTAAGGAACTACCCTTTCTGATATGTACACATATAAAGTAATTGAAAAACACCACTGATCTAAAATTCTAGAAGTTGATGTGCTTTGAGCTGTTTTCTTCTCAGATATGTCACTCCCTCCTTGTAAAAGGCATGAAACGCTCAAGAATTTAATATAACTCTGGTGTTATAACTCTAGTGTTGCAGAGAATGTAATTCTGGTGTCAGCAACAACCCATGAACTCTGATTCATCTTCCATCAAAATATATTAGATATTAAAGTTAACAGGATTGAATTCTGTGAGATTCTTATGTCCACTAATTTCCATGTATACATGTATATAGTAAATGTTAAATGGCAACCCACTTCAGTGTTTTTGCCTGGAGAATCCCAGGGACAGGGGAGCCAGGTGGGCTGCCGTCTATGGGGTCACACAGAGTCGGACACGACTGAAGCGACTTAGCAGCAGAAACTTCTCCATAAGAAATCTGCTTAGCTTAAGTAAGTCAACATTAATTCATCTACATGCAAAATGTGGTAACACTTATCTTTAATTTTTTTAGATACAATAGAAACTGATTTCAATATACCAGAGATTGAATTTGAAGAACCCAAAGAATATTTCCATGTTTTTTAAATGTTCCTCAAACAAGATCATTCCAAAAGAAAGATCTAAATATTTTTTAGATTAAAAAAATTATTTTCTATAGTTTCTTTAGTGAAGACTCTGTTTGTTTTCTAAGTTAATCCTTAGAATTCCTATGGGTGAGTTTTATTTACTGTCTTATGAGGTCCTACAGGAAATTAATCAAAAGAATCCTTTTGAGTAGCAGAATCTTCTTGAGTAGCTGAAATCCACAGACTATCAGGGCAATTGAAGAATAGTGCTATATTAATAAATTGTATTCATGATACACTCTAACTGGAAGCCAGGAAATAAATTAAGTGATAAGATTAACTTCTTATTCTCTTCAGATTTTAAAACAGATATCTTTCATTTTAAGAAACAGTTTCGCTAAAGAGAACAACAGGTAATCATCCATTATACATCTGAATTGCAGTGGAAAGAAACAGAAGTTATTGCCTCTCAAATTATACTTATTAAATGCTTTAAGATAGAACATGCACACAAAGTAGGCAATTATTTATATAATTCAGCACACAAAAAAGATATTTCAATAGAGATACCCAACACCTGAATTTGAGGCTTCTCTCTTTACAATATCACTATCAACCGTTGTTGTGTTTGAAATGAAAGGAACCAGATCTTCTTCTTGACAATATCAACAAAGTAAGTTTAGTCACTTTTACCTCCATCCAGTAATAAAGAGTTCTATGTGAGATTTTGTATGCTTTAATTTTTGGTTAAATTACTCTTTTTCAGAATCATTATTTTTATATTTTAAAATTTTTCCTGAATACATATTAGTACACAGTGCCTAAAAATAACTTTATTAAAATTAATGACACACACACAAAATAAATTTTTCTACTTAGAATTGCTACCAAGTTCAGTTCATACTGCTTGCCACAAGAAAGTGAAAGTCACTCAGTTGTGTTCAACTCTTCGAGATCCCACGGAATACACCATGGAATTCTCCAGGCCAGAATACTGGAGTGGATAGCCGTTCCCTTCTCCAGGGGATCTTCCCAACCCAGGGATCAAACCCAGGTCTCCTGCATTGCAGGCAGATTCTTTACCATCTGAGTCACCAGGGGAGCCCGCTTGCCTAGGACTGCTGCTGCTGCTAAGTCGCTGCAGTCGTGTCCGACTGTGCGACCCCATAGATGGCAGCCCATCAGGCTCCCCCGTCTCTGGGATTCTCCAGGCAAGAACACTGGAGTGGGTTGCCATTTCTTTCTCCAATGCATGAAAGTGAAAAGTGAAAGAGAAGTCGCTCAGTCATGTCCGACTCTTCGCGACCTCATGAACTGCAGCCCACCAGGCTCCTCCGTCCACGGGATTTTCCAGGCAAGAGCACTGGAGTGGGGTGCCATTGCCTTAGGACAGGCCAATACATAGATGAATTGTCAGGGCAAGCACCAGTGACTTCGTTCAGGGAGCCGGAAGACTGGAAAGACGGCAGACTCATGTCCCAGAAAATCATCTTACCTGACTTAGAATTCAGACTTCTCTTATACTAACAAGGAATAGGCAGTGTGACTGACTATTACAAACTTCTTGGCATCAGTATCCTTTGTTCTTGCAACCATCCACATAGTTTAGGTCACCTGTTCCTGTGAAACTCCAACAAGGCAAATGTTATTCTCTGTTCTGCAACCTGTTATCTCTAAATGAATGGGAAAATGTATACTTTTAAAGGTCAAGTTTGGGAGAGAGAGTCTTGAGAATGAGCTATGCTGTGTATTTCAGACTATAAGCAACGTTCTTTCACAAGCAGAGCCAGCAGGAACAGGCAACAGAACACAAGAGTTAGAAGTAAAGGAATAGATCCAATATGGAGTCAGACTTGTTTTTCTCTGGTATTAAACAACTTTTAACAAAAATTATGAAGATTTCTAAAAGTGTTGATATATCAATTCAATAGTTTTCGGGTTTGGTTTTGGTTTAAGTTGACCTTTTTTATTAATCCAGGGATTAAACAATTCCATTCCTTAAAAAGAAGAAACAGAGATTTTTTTAAAAAATTGAAAAAATACACTTGGTCAAAGACATATCTGTTATTAGAGATGCAAATTTGGAAAAATCTTTGATTTNAATGTTATTCTCTGTTCTGCAACCTGTTATCTCTAAATGAATGGGAAAATGTATACTTTTAAAGGTCAAGTTTGGGAGAGAGAGTCTTGAGAATGAGCTATGCTATATATTTCAGACTATAAGCAACGTTCTTTCACAAGCAGAGCCAGCAGGACTAAACACAGGCAACAGAACACAAGAGTTAGAAGTAAAGGACTAGATCCAATATGGAGTCAGACTTGTTTTTCTCTGGTATTAAACAACTTTTAACAAAAATTATGAGTAGAATGAGCTATGCTATATATTTCAGACTATAAGCAACGTTCTTTCACAAGCAGAGCCAGCAGGACTAAACACAGGCAACAGAACACAAGAGTTAGAAGTAAAGGACTAGATCCAATATGGAGTCAGACTTGTTTTTCTCTGGTATTAAACAACTTTTAACAAAAATTATGAGGATTTCTAAAAGTGTTGATATATCAATTCAATAGTTTTCGGGTTTGGTTTTGGTTTAAGTTGACCTTTTTTATTAATCCAGGGATTAAACAATTCCATTCCTTAAAAAGAAGAAACAGAGATTTTTTTAAAAAATTGAAAAAATACACTTGGTCAAAGACATATCTGTTATTAGAGATGCAAATTTGGAAAAATCTTTGATTATCATCTTCAATATACTGTTTATTACAATTTTCAAAATCTTTATTTTAATGCAAGTCAAGACCAATTTGTCTTAACAAATACACTTAGAGGTAAAATAAAATTTAGGAATATTAATACATTAAGTTTTTTCAGTATTTATTTCCACTTTTATTTAATCACCATGAAAACCATGTCCTGGATTAATTGAACAAAATAGTGACATGACTGAATCCTTCTGTTTATGTCTAGGTGAGTAGTATCTCTTGGTTCAGCGTTCCAAGACATCTTTACTCAGATCTAACTGGACCTGCTCTCATGCAATAGAAAGGCCAACCTGCTAAAGAGGTGCTGGGTGTTGACAATTAAAAAATCACAATGTATCAAATCACATAAATATGCTTCATAT
>SJYX01022617.1:260494-304683 GCA_006410675.1 Oreotragus oreotragus
GAAAAAAAAAAAAAAGACTGTTGAAATAATGGATGTGAAAATATCTGAAGTGGTCCCTGGCACTTAGAAGCCAGTGAATAAGTATATTTTATAAAGAATAACTGACATGATTAAATTTACTTGTAAAGACAAAACTCTTATTTAATCAGTTTATACATTTTAAACTGTTGTGCGTCCCAAACCTGGGTATACATCAAAGTCATCTGGAGACTTAAAAAACAGTACCATGTTTTGCTTAAAGCAAATGACCTCTGCCCTCATTTTCAGGCAAAGTCAACTCTGATTTCCGCATGGCTGGGAAGACCAGCTGCTGAGAGTCAAGGCTTTGTAATATCATCGAAACTTACATGCACTTCCACAAAAGAATATGAAAAAAATGACATATTTTGCTTCTAATCTAGATGGTAAAATTATACATAACTTTTATGGTAACTCTTCCCTAAGAATTGTCTTCAAATCCTGTAGAAAATTAGGATATTTTCAAACACATTCCTCCTTATTCCACAATTTTTTAATCTTAAGTACAATTGCAATAAATTAAATGTGTTTCTATTTCCAATAATTTGTTCAGAAACAAACTACAAGTTTGCATAAAGACTTTATGAGATCCCAGTATTATTATAAACATGAACCCTAAATTATTCAGTCATTTACCTGTGAAACATAATCTCTGAGGGTGACATTCCAGGTTCAAGTATAACTCAATGAATAAAAAAATAAAATATAGCCTACCCTGAATTATATTTCATAAACTGACTACTCATCAACATTAACAATTTCATTAAGATAAATAATTATATAGAGGGGACAAATGACATGCAACAAAAATATTTGGCATACTGGGTTTCTACTTCTCTATTAGCTTCTATTCTTTTCTATGACAGAAAGTCTTCCTGTGTTATTTCAGAGACAGTCAGATGCCAGGGAGGGCTCTATGTACTGACTGGTTTTAAGGCCACCAAACAAGGATCTGTGTGGTGCGATTCAAATAGGCCAAACAGTCCGGGATGCCCTTCCAAAGACCTCTCATGTGCTGACTGATGCTAGACAATCTCAAATGTTTTATACCCTAGATAAGAAGTTCTTAGCTGGGGTGTCTTTCAGTGTTTTAAAATACTCTGTTTAAAAATATAGATGTTCAGGCCCCATCCAGAAGTATGGAATCCAAATATTTGGAGGTTGGATGCAGTATATGTGAAAACTTTGATCTGTACTAAATACCAAACCCTCCGACCCATGTCCTTAGCAGAACTCTCACCTAAAATCATTTTCAAGAACCTATATTTTAGTGTGAATTATCTGGAAGCATGTCTTGAGGAGGTAAAGAAGAGAAGCATCCATCAGTACTACTGTGGGAAGACGACGATACAAATTTCAGAAAAACGTACACTTATCTCATGTGTTAGATCTAGCAGAAACTTACAAGAAAATAAAATGCTACCAGAGTTAACAAGGCCTCAGATTATTCATTTTTTACAAAGAAACTATAAAACAATAAAATTCCATAATAGTTTGAAAACTTTAAAAAATTGCACACCAGAGGGAAAATATGAGTCAGTCAAAAAATTAGGAAAAGGCCCCTTTTCCAGAAATGGACAAGAATGAATATACAGAGAGAAAAATCTTTTACAGTGGTTTCAAAATTTATGAAGTACATTTCACATATTTTATATTATTTGTGCATCAAAATAACCCTATTGTTTATAGAACTAGGTTTAGGTAGATTATGATTCACACTATATTAGGGATGAATAGCGGTAGTAGTAGTAGTATGTGAGTGTTCAGTCAAGTCCAGCTCTTTGGAGACCCCATGAACTGTAGCCTGCCAGGTTTCTCTGTCCATGAAATTTTCCAGGCAAGAATACTGGAGTGGGTTGTCATTTCCTTCTCCAGGGAATCTTCCCAATCCAGGGATTGAACCCACATCTTTTGCATTTCCTGAATTGGCAGGCAGATTTTTTTTTTTTTTTTTGACCAACTATACCACCTGGGAAGCTCATATTTCAGATATGGAAACTTAAAGAGGTTAGCTGGGTTTGCCAAGGTCCTATCACCAGGATCTAAGAGTGTGTGCTTGAATCTGTTTTCCTAAAAGCTGAGCGCCAAAGAATTGATACTTTTGAACTGTGGTGTTGGAGAAGACTCTTGAGAGTCCCTTGGACTGCAGGGAGATCCAACCAGTCCATCCTAAGGGAGAATAGTCCTGGATGTTCATTGGAAGGAATGATGTTGAAGCTGAAACTTCAATACTTTGGCCACCTGATGCAAAGAGCTGACTCATTTGAAAAGACCCTGATATTGGGAAAGATTGAGGGCAGGAGGAGAAGGGGTCGACAGAGGATGAGATGGTTGGATAGTATCACCGACTCGATGAACATGGGTTTGGGTGAACTCCGGGAGTTGTTGATGGACAGAGAGGCCTGGTGTGCTGTGGTTCACGGGGTCGCAAACAGTCGGACACGACTGAGCAACTGAACTGAACTGAACTGAACTGGAGTGAATCACAGCATTCCCTGGAAAACAAGCAAAATTTGATAATTAAAATAATTTTCCTGTCACTGCAATCTAACAAAATATATGAGCTATGTCTTTCTCAAAGAAAAAACATTTTTCTTGGGTGTCTCATCAAAACTGGAGGACCGTCTTGCTAAGTGTTTCTTAGTTAAGTTCTCAACTTTTGTTAGTGGCATGAAGTTTGGATTCTCCTGAAATTCTTTGCTATTCAAAGAACTCTCCCAGGAGTCTGGGGGTTAAGTCAAACCCCCTCCTACTGCTTCCACATCATTACAGCATAAAAAAACATCTATTTGACTAATGTCATCCAGGTTCCCAAATTTATCTAGGAATTCCTTAATGTGTAATCTGTGTCTGGAAGAGGTGAAATCAAGGTCAATGTACAATGTTCGACATTCCTTTTTATGTTCCGGTTTCTATCTCTCCATCTTTTGTTCTTATCTGTCTAGTAAAATATCTATTGACCATACCCATGGAAAAGAAATGCAAAAAAGCAAAATGGCTGTCTGAGGAGGTCTTACAAATAGCTGTGAAAAGAGAAGCAAAAAGCAAAGGAGAAAAGGAAAGATATAAGCATCTGAATGCAGAGTTCCAAATAGCGAGGGGAGATAAGAAAGCCTTCCTCAGTGATCAATGCAAAGAAATAGAGGAAAATAACAGAATGGGAAAGACAAGAGATCTCTTTAAGAAAACTGGAGATACCAAGGGAACATTTCATGCAAAGATGGGCTCGATAAAGGACAGAAATGATACGGACCTAACAGAAGCAGAAGATATTAAGAAGAGGTGGCAAGAATACACAGAAGAACTGTACAGAAAAGATCTTCAACACCCAGATAATCTCGATGGTGTGATCACTCACCTAGAGCCAGACATCCTGGAATGTGAAGTCAAGTGGGCCTTAGAAAGCATCACTACAAACAAAGCTAGTGGAGGTGATGGAATTCCAGTTGAGCTATTTCAAATCCTGAAAGATGATGCTGTGAAAGTGCTGCACTCAATATGCCTGCAAACATGGAAAACTCAGCAGTGGCCACAGGACTGGAAAAGGTCAGTTTTCATTCCAATCCCAAAGAAAGGCAATGCCAAAGAATGTTCAAACTACCACACAATTGCACTCATCTCACATGCTAGTAAAGTAATGCTCGAAATTCTCCAAGCCAAGCTTCTGCAATATGTGAACTTCCAGATGTCCAAGCTGGTTTTAGAAAAGGCAGAGGAATGAGAGATCAAATTGCCAACAATTGCTGGATCATGGAAAAAGCAAAAGGGTTCCAGAAAAACACCTATTTCTGCTTTATTGACTGTGCCAAAGCCTTTGACTATGTGGATCACAATAAACTGTGGAAAATTCTGAGAGAGATGGGAATACCAGACCACCTGACCTGCCTCTTGAGAAACCTATATGCAGGTCAGGAAGCAACAGTTAGAACTGGACATGGAAAATCAGACTGGTCCCAAATAGGAAAAGGAGTATGTCAAGGCTGTATATTGTCACCCCACTTATTTAACTTACAAGGACTGAGCTGAGGCTCCAATACTTTGGCCACCTCATGCGAAGAGCTGACTCATTGGAAAAGACCCTGATGCTGGGAGGGACTGGGGGCAAGAGGAGAAGGGGATGACAAAGGATGAGATGGCTGGATTGCATCACTGACTCAATGGACATGAGTTTGAGTGAACTCCAGGAGTTGGTGATGGACAAGGAGGCCTAGCTTGCTGTGATTCATGGAGTCGCAAAGAGTCGGACACGACCGTGCGACTGAACTGAACTGAACTGCGTTATCTTTACAAAGAACATTTTGTTTAATAGATTCCTCTAATGTTTTCTCTTTTGTCGATTTCTACCTTGATTTCATTATTTCCATCTTCCTCTTACTGGCACTGGATGGGCTGCTTTTAGTTTTCTATCTTCTTAAGGTAAAAGCTGAGACTATTGATCTTAGATCTTTCTTCCTTTTTACTATAAGTGCTTAAAGTTACAAATTTTCCTCTAAACACAGACTTTTTTCTGTTGTTTATTTCCTATTTACTTTATCCATTTGAAGTTATTAAAAATTGTTTTATGACCTAGCCTAGGGTCTACCCAGGAGGATGAGTCACTTGCAGTGAAACTGTACTGTGAAGTGAAAGTCCTCTATAAGTCAGGTCAAGTTGAATGATAGGGTCATTTTAGTCTTCTGTATCTTTATTTTGTACATAGGGACACGTATATCTTTCCAATATAGTATTATTGGTTTCTTTGGGAAAATACCCAGAAGTGGAATTGCTGGATCATATGGTAGTTCTATTTGTAATTTTTCAAGAAACCTCTATACTGTTTTTCATGGTGACTGCCTCAGTTTATATTCCCATAACAGTGCACAAGAGTTCCCTCCTCTTCACATCCTCCCCGACACTTGTTATTTGTTGTCTTTTTGTTTTTTTAATAAGAGCCATTCTGATAGGTGTGAGGTGATATCTCATTATAGTTTTGATTTGTTATTTTTTTGCCATTCCAACTGAGAATTTATTGGCATAAATGCAACCATATAAAAACATAAGTAATGAAAAACACAGTCATGATATGCCCTCCACATCCCAGCACATAAAACCTCCTTCTGCAGGAGGGAGTGAGGGGTAGGGGGGCCCCCAAACCACCTAAGAACGCCACAGCCCCTGTGGCCTTTGCAGGACCAGCTGGGCTGGGGTGGGAGAACCCAGGCACCTTAGTGCATCCAGTAGTCAGTGGAGCAGGAGAGCTCGCAGAGCTGGCTCTTGAAGTCTAGGCCAATGGTGAGGTCCAGGTCACGGTTGTTCTTGGCATTGGGCCACATGCCGGTGGTGCTGAAGATCTCGCCTGTCTTCACTGTCAGGTGGTCCTCCATGTAGAGCACCGGCTGCTTCCAGGGAGGGGACGGGGACTCAGGGCTGTGCAGAAGCCAGTTCTCTTATGGCAGCAGGTGACCTCAATGTTGAAGTCGGCCACCAGTGCATGCATGTAGCCATTCGGCTTCACTTGCAGGCAGAAGGGGGAAGTGAAGGTCGGGTCTTCCACTTGACCGTGGAGGTGTCCACTTCCTTTATGAGGCAGGTTGGTGACCAGCTGCTTGGGGTCCACCACGTCCGCTGGGGGCTCCACGATGGCCACGTCTTTGATGCAAGACGTCAGAGCTGCACATGTTCTCCCACCAGGGGCTCAAGCGGTCTTTGTTCTGCTGGTCCTCGATGGCTCTTACGTACCAGCGTGGCTCGGTCTGGGAAGATGAGGCCGTTGGGCACCAGCCACTTGTCTCGGGCGTAGACCGCGGTGTTGAGCGTCAACTCATAGGAGAGGCAGTAGCCCATCCATGGTGATGAAGTCCACCTCCTCCACCTTCCCCTTGAGGATAGTCACCACGTGGTCTAACCTGTTGGCTTTCACAATCTTCATCATGTAATCAGAGCCACTGAAACCCTCGATCCCAATGGCCATGCGGGCCCTGGCCTTGGCAGGAAACATACAGAGGACCCTTGTGCCTGAGCCGACATCCAGCACCTTCTTGTCTTTGAAAAGGTGCCGGCCATGAGACACGGAGTTGCGGTGCGTGAATTTGCGGACCTTTCGGCACTTCCCCATGGATGCTGAAGTGAGCATAGGAGTCAGAGTGGCAATCTTTGGACATCACCTCCTCAGCATTGGGCTTCTCACTGCTTTCATTCTGGCCACAGACCACCTCTCCAGTCTCTCTGCCCCAGTCTCTAGATCAGCCCACAGCTGGGGAGGGGAGGGAAGGGAGGGCAGAAGTGGGGGCAGACACAGGGAAGCACAAAAGTGGGGTGGTTACTTCTTCAAGAGGCAGCTGGAGGCTCATCCCATTAGCCAAGGAGGCTACAAAATTCTCCAGGATGCAGTTTGAGGCCTTGGCTGCCGCCACCATCAGCCATGCCTGCTCTTCTTCTGGCTGCTGAGACCCCTCCCTGCTTTTGATTTGTTAATTTTTTTTCTTAATAAACAAATTTTGGATTATTTTCAGTTCTATTGCTTTCAAATTCGTTAATTCAGCTTTCATCTTTATTATGTCTTTATTCTTTCCTTTTTACAGGCTTTAGTCTGTTTTATTTATTTATGGCCACACCACATGGCTTACAGGATGCTCTCTGACTAGGGATTGAACCCAGGCCATGGAGGCGAGAGCACCACATCTTAACCATTAGGCCATCAGGGAACTCCAGCTTTCAGTTCAGTTCAGTTGCTCAGTCATGTCTGACTCTTTGTGACCCCATGAACCGCAGCACGCCAGGCCTCCCTGTCCATCACCAACTCCTGGAGTCCACCCAAACCCATGTGCATTGTGTTGGTGATGCCATCCAACCATCTCATCCTCTGTTGTCTCTTTCTCCTCCTGCCTTCAATCTTTTCCAGCATCAGGGTCTTTTCAAATAAGTCAGCTCTTCACATGAGGTGGCCAAAGTATTGGAGTTTCAGCTTCAACGTCAGTCCTTCCAATGAACACCCAGGACTGATCTCCTTTAGGATAGACTGGTTGGATCTCCTTGCAGTCCAAGGGACTCTCAAGAGTCTTCTCCAACACCACAGTTCAAAAGCATCAATTCTTCCATGCTCAGCTTTCTTTATAGTTCAACTCTCACATCCATACATGACCACTGGAAAAACCATAGCTTTGACTAGACGGATCTTTCTTGACAAAGTAATATTTCTGCTTTTTAATATGCTGTCTAGGTTGGTCATAACTTTCCTTCCAAGGAGTAAGCGTATTTTAATTTCATGGCTGCAATCACCATCTGCAGTGATTTTGGAGCCCAGAAAAATTAAGTCAACCACTGTTTCTACTGTTTCCCCATCTATTTGCCATGAAGTGATGGGACCGGATGCCATGATCTTCGTTTTCTAAATGTTGAGCTTTAAGCCAACTTTTTCACTCTCCTCTTTCACTTTCATCAAGAGGCTTTTTAGTTCTTCTTCACTTTCTGCCATAAGGGTGGTGTCATCTGCATATCTGAAGTTATTGATATTTCTCCCGGCAATCTTGATTCCAGCTTGTGTTTTNTGACAGAGGCCGAGATGGCTGGATGGCATCACTGACTCAATGGACCCGAGTCTGAGTGAACTCCGGGAGTTGGTGATGGACAGGGAGTCCTGGCGTGCTGCGATTCATGGGGTCGCAAAGAGTCAGACATGACTGAGTGACTGAACTGAACTGAGATTACTACAAGAGGAGTATCGAAATCTCCAACAAAGATTGTTGAGTTGTCTATTTCTCTTATGAATATATAAGGTTTTTCTCAATTTATTTAGGGACTCCATTTAAAAGCATTTACAGTTGTTAAAGTAAGTAAAGTCACTCAGTCGTTTCCGACTCTTTGTGACCTCGGGGACTGCAACCCACCAGCTTCATGGAATATTGGCTACGTTATCAATAGGAAATGTCCCTTTCTGTTTTTAGCAATATTTCTTAAAGCCACTTTTGATACTAATATAACTACTTCAGATTATTTATAGTTGCAGTTTGAATGGTATATCATTTTGCCATCATTTGCTTTCAGTTATTTATTCTTTGGCTATATATCAAATATTACATTTATAGAAAGATTTCTTATTCACTTTAGCAATCCCTGCTTTTTGATTGAAGTGTTTAGTCTATTTACATTTAAAATGATTATTGTTAGGGTTGGATTTAAATTTTGCGATTTTTTCACACATTTCATATCTTTTTTGTTTCTCTTTATCTGCCTTCTTTTGTGATAAACAAGCATGAGTCAGTTCAGTTCAGTTCAGTTCAGTTGCTCAGTCGTGTACGACTCTTTGCGACCCCATGAATCACAGCATGCCAGGCCTCCCTGTCCATCACCAAATCCTGGAGTTCACCCAAACTCATGTTCCTCTAGTAGGTAATGCCATCCAGCCATTTCAGCCTCTGTCATCCCCTTCTCCTCCTGCCCCCAAACCCTCCCAGCATCAGGGTCTTTTCCAATGAGTCAACTCTTCGCATGAGATGTCCAAAATATTGGAGTTTCAGCTTCAGCATCAGTCCTTTACCATATTTATTTTCTCTATTGATTTTTTGCTTTATATGTAAACACACAGAGAATATTTATTCATTGACTCTATTTTTCTTCATCAATGCTTTGAATATGTCATTCCATCCTGCCTATTGGGCTCCATTGTTTCTCATAAGCAGCCAGTATTGACAACCATTTCTGTTTTACTGCTTTCAAGATTTTCTCTTTGCCTTTGGCTTTCAACAATTTGACAATGTTTAATTGTGGTTTTGTGTGTTTATATTACTTAGGCTTATATTACTTAGGTTTCATGAGTATCTGAGATCTTTTAGATTCTATTTTTCACTAAATTTGGCAAGTTTTAGCCATTACTTCTTTTTTTTTCTGTTTCTATCTCCTAGCTGGAGACAGGAGACAGCTGGGATTCATAGCTGGAATGTGTCATATTGTCTCTTCACTATTCTTCAGTCTGTTTTCTTTTGTTGAAATTGGGTATTTTTTATTGATCTAATTCATGTTCACAGTGGTTCCTTATTCCACCAACTCAAATCTGTTCTTGATTTCCTCATTCCATTTGTTGTAATAATTAACTCTAGATTTTATTTTCTGTATTGATATTTTATATTTACTACTTGTTTTCCTAATTTATTTTTACTCTTCAAATTGTCTCCTTTAATTCTTTGAATTTATTTTAATGGCTGAATTGAAGTTTTTGCTAAATCCATCAAATGGACCCCTTTAGAAACAGTTTCTATGGACAGCTTCTGCTTCCAGAACTGAGTATAAACCATGTTTTACTTCTTTGTATGTCCCAGAGTTTTGTTTGAAATCATACGTTTTAGATGATTTATTGTATCGGCTCTATATAAATTCTCTTTTTATTTTTATGAGGGTTATTGTCTGAATTTAACCTCAGAATCTACCTACTCCGTGGTACACAGTCAGATATCTCTCCTTAGGTCTTCCGTCCAATGTTTGTTTTTCAACTTGGCTTCCCTGATGTTACCTCCTGTACCTACATAACTAAGAACTGAGTTAATGCTCTGAACAACACTTTTACTCAAATACTTCAAACACATTTGGTTTCTACCCTTAGCCTGCGGTTTAGGAAATGCATTCAAATTCGCACTCTGTTCTCAAGTCTCTCCAGGCTTACTTTTGTTGGCTAGCTTTCTTTTTGTGTGTTTGATAGTTTTGTCTTGTTTTGTTCTGTTAGATCTCTTCTGCACACACAGAGATCCCATTCAGCCAGTGGGCATGGGAATTGTTTATTTTAGCACTTCCAAGACTCCCTCATTTCCAGAATCTACCCATGAAATGTCTGGCCGAGATGTAGTTCCTGCCCATTCCCACTTGAGTCTATCACCACTGTTGATCAGCAAAGCAGGGGATTTTACCTCCAACTCTGTACTGAAATTGAGTCAGTCTGCCACAGGTTTTTTCACCCAATCACCTCTTGTGAAACTAGAGTTCTTGCTATCCAACAGAGGCTGGGGGATGGGGTGAGGGAGTGAGCAGTCCAGTGATTGCCAGAAACTCCTAATGTCCTTTCCCAAAGCTCTCACTGACTTCTAGCAATTAATACTTCTCAAAATGCCGATTATACAGAGTGAAGTAAGCCAGAAAGAAAAACACCAATATAGTATACTAATACATATATATGGAATTTAGAAAGATGGTAATGATAACCTTGTATGCAAGACAGCAAAAGAGACAGATGTATAGAACAGACTTTTGGATTCTGTGGGAGAGGGAGAGGGTGGGATGATTTCGGAGAATGGCATTGAAACATGTATACTATCATGTAAGAAATGAATCGCCAGTCTAGGTTCAATACAGGATACAGGATGCTTGGGGCTGGTGCACTGGAATAACTCAGAGAGATGATATGGGGAGGGTTGTGGGAGGGGAGTTCAGGATTGCAAACTCATGTACACCCATGGTGGATTCATGTCAATGTATGGCAAAACCAATACAGTATTGTAAAGTTAAAAAAAATAATAATAATAATAATAAATTTTAAAAAATAAAATAAAACCTAAATTATTTTTTAAAATGTTATCTACTTTGGGTCAGTTTCTAGTGCCTTTATTGTTTTTGACAATTTAGTATGGTTTTATAATCTGTTTATGGAGATGAATTGCCAATCTAGTCATACAGCTATTATCCCACTGATGTGTCAGTCTGCAAAAGACAAAATCATAGAGACAAAAAATAAGTCAGTGGCTTCCAGGCACTGGAGTGATGGAGAAAAGTCCTGACTACAAAGGAGGTACCACGTAAGTTACTGGGGTAATGGAAAGCTTCTAGATCTTCATTTTTATTTGGGTCACCTGACTACATGCATTTGTCAAAACTCATAATATTGCACAATGAATTTTACTAAAGGTAATTTATACCTTAAGAAAGTTGGTTTTACAACAACAATAATACAGTCTATGGAGTCACACAACCCAGGTTCAATTCCCAGTTCTGCCTGTGAATACAAGTGACCTAGGACAAGCTACCTAACCTCTGATATCTCAACTTTGCCAAGTAAGTATGATAATTATAATAGTTTCCTATTGCTGCCAGAACAAATTACCACCATCTTAGTGGCTTACAACAACATAAACATATTACTATACACTTTGGGAGTTCAGAAGTCCAAAATGGACCCCAAGGGCTGAAATTAAGGTGTTGACAGGGCTAGGTCCTTCCTGAGGCTCGAGAGGAGAATCTTCCTCTTTGCCTTTTACAGCTTCCAGGAGTTGTGTATATTATGTGGCCCTTCTTGCATCTGTAAAGTGCACAAACAAGCATCTTCACATTTCTCTGTGACTCTGACACACTGCTTCTCTCCACGTTTAATAATCTGTAAGGGAAAAGAATATTACATACACATTCTTTTTCAGGGTATATATATATATATATATATTTAGAGAGAGAGAGAGATGGTGACTGCAGCCATGAAATTAACAGACGCTTACTCCTTGGAAGAAAAGTTATGACCAACCTAGATAGCATATTCAAAAGCAGAGACATTACTTTGCCAACAAAGGTCCATCTAGTCAAGGCTATAGTTTTTCCAGTAGTCATGTATGGATGTGAGAGTGGACTGTGAAGAAAGCTGAGTGACGAAGAATTGATGCTTTTGAACTGCGGTGTTGGAGAAGATTCTTGAGAGTCCCTTGGACTGCAAGGAGATCCAACCAGTCCATTCTAAAGGAGTTAAGCCCTGGGTGTTCTTTGGAAGGAATGATACTAAAGCTGAAACTCCAGTACTTTGGCCACCTCATGCTAAGAGTTGATTCATTGGAGAAGACTCTGATGCTGGGAGGGACTGGGGGCAGGAGGAGAAGGGGACGACAGAGGATGAGATGGCTGGATGGCATCACCGACTCGATGGATGTGAGTTTGAGTGAATTCCGGGAGTTAATGATGGACAGGGAGGCCTGGCGTGCTGTGATTCATGGGGTCACAAAGAATTGGACACAACTGAGCGACTAAACTGAACTGAACTGATATAGTGTTGGCCAAAAAGATCCTTTGGCTTTTAAGTAAAAATAAATAGCATATTGTTCATTTTCACCAAGAACTTTATTGAACAATGTATTCACTGTTTTATTCCACTACCTTCTGCCATTTTTTCAGGCAACTTTGTAATTTCATCTTCTCAAAACCTTCTATCTTTTTAAACACAGTTCAAGCTGCCTTTTACAGTCTTCCAGGGAACTGAAATAGTCATGTATGGATGTGAGAGTGGACTGTGAAGAAAGCTGAGTGACGAAGAATTGATGCTTTTGAACTGCGGTGTTGGAGAAGATTCTTGAGAGTCCCTTGGACTGCAAGGAGATCCAACCAGTCCATTCTAAAGGAGTTAAGCCCTGGGTGTTCTTTGGAAGGAATGATACTAAAGCTGAAACTCCAGTACTTTGGCCACCTCATGCTAAGAGTTGATTCATTGGAGAAGACTCTGATGCTGGGAGGGACTGGGGGCAGGAGGAGAAGGGGACGACAGAGGATGAGATGGCTGGATGGCATCACCGACTCGATGGATGTGAGTTTGAGTGAATTCCGGGAGTTGATGATGGACAGGGAGGCCTGGCGTGCTGTGATTCATGGGGTCGCAAAGAATTGGACACAACTGAGCGACTAAACTGAACTGAACTGATATAGTGTTGGCCAAAAAGATCCTTTGGCTTTTAAGTAAAAATAAATAGCATATTGTTCATTTTCACCAAGAACTTTATTGAACAATGTATTCACTGTTTTATTCCACTACCTTCTGCCATTTTTTCAGGCAACTTTGTAATTTCATCTTCTCAAAACCTTCTATCTTTTTAAACACAGTTCAAGCTGCCTTTTACAGTCTTCCAGGGAACTGAAATATTTTTCCATTAAGTGAATTTTGTAAAGACCAAAATAAATATAAATTCTAATGTGCCATGTCTGGTGAATATAGCAGATGAATCAGAACTTTCCAGCCAAGCAATTTTTGCCTGTTCATCAAAGAAGCATGTCATCTTGCATTATTCTGATGGAATATTATATGTTTTCTGTTGACTAAGTCTGGTCATTTTTCATCAAGTGCTGCTTTCAGTTGATCTAAGTGGGAGCAGTGCTTGTTAGAATTAATTGCTTGGTTTTCCAGAAGGAGATCATAATAGAGGACTTCCTTCCAATCCACACACATAGCATCACCTTCTTTGGGTGAAAATCGGCCTTTAGTGTGTTGATGGTGATTCATTTCACTTGCTCCATGATCTGTTCCATTGCACATTGTTGTATAGTATCCACTTTTCATCACCCATCACAATTTGTTTTAAATGCAGAATGTTTTTTTCACAGTACATTCTCCATACACTCCACAAAATTTTTATTTTTGTATTTCAATTGAATTTTTATCTTTCTTGATATAATAAAATGTTTAATGCTAAAAATGTTGCTTTTTTATTCCATGTTCAAGATTAAAATGGCTACATGAAATTCACCAATTTTGATGTCTTTTTAAATGCATGTTGATATGACAGCTGTCACATTTGAATCATTGTGCAGTACACCTGAAACTAGCAAGACATTGTAAATCAACTATACTTCAAAAAATAAAATTCAGAAAGAAAGAACACTGGTGGTTATGCTGGGCCCACTGAATTTTCCAGTATAATGTCCTTAATTTAAGAGCTGATTAATATCATTAATTCCATCTGAAACCATGCCTCTTGCAATATAATATTGAATGTAACACAACATATTCACAGGTTCTGGGGATTGAGAACTGGACAACCTTGGGATGCCTACTGCAATAATAGTACCTACCTCCTGGGTTTGTTGTGAAGATGAAGTGAGTTGTAAATGAAAACATCTAAAGCAAAACCAGCACATAACAAATACTCAGTAATCATCAACTCAATTATTATGACCATTGTCACTATCCAGTTCCTGATGTTGAGGTTGGGCATGGAGTAAGCAAAGAGTATGGGAAGAGGTGGGGATGCACAGATCCACACAATCCTCCATGCACTCAGCAGAAATGAATGTGGAAATATCAATATAGTAACTTTCATCCCAAGGCAAGAGTAGCTATTTAGCCTGCATTCCTCTTGCCTTCTGTCTTCATGTTAGACCTATACACAAGCAGATCCCAGCACAATTTAGCCCACTGAGTGCATGAGGGAGAGAAAATTTTAAACCCTATCTAATTTCCAGATCTTCAGGCCAAGGTGAGTAAATTGACTGAGTATCATGAAAAATGAACTGATTCTCAGAATTCCATAAAACTAAATGTAAATGTTTTTAATGGATCCAAAGACATAAACCAACTCTCAGGCACTGTGAAGTCCTTTGTTATACCCAGCAGATTCCATCATTCTCAAGCTTGTGGAGACTTGCAAACTGAAACAAGAGGAAGCTAGTTGTATTTCTCAAATTTCTAAGAGAGTAGTTAAAATAAAATCCTTATTCTCTGCATGCACACGTGCTCAGTCACGTCAGTTCAGCTTCAGTTCAGTTCAGTTCAGTTGCTCAGTCGTGTCTGATTCTTTGCGATCACATGAACTGCAGCACGCCAGGCCTCCCTGCCATCACCAACTCCCGGAGTTCACTCAGGCCCACGCCCATCGAGTCCGTGATGCCATCCAGCCATCTCATCCTCTGTTGGCCCCTTCTCCTCCTGCTCCCAATCCCTCCCAGCATCAGAGTCTTTTGCAACGAGTCAACTCTTCACATGAGGTGGCCAAAGTACTGGAGTTTCAGCTTTAGCATCATTCCTTCCAAAGAAATCCCAGGGCTGGTCTCCTTCAGAATGGACTGGTTGGATCTCCTTGCAGTCCAAGGGACTCTCAAGTCTTCTCCAACACCACAGTTCAAAAGCATCAATTCCTTGGTGCTCAGCCTTCTTCACAGTCTAACTCTCAGTCATGTCCAACTCTTTGTGACCTATGGACTGTAGACCACCGGGCTCCTCTGTCCATGGGATTCTCCAAGCAAAAACACTGGAGCGGGTTGCTGTAGCCTTCTCCAGGGAATCTTCCCAACTCAGGAACTGAACACATATCTCCTGTGTCTCCTCCATTGCAGACATGTTCTTTACCCACTGAGCCACCTGGGAAGCCCTGTTTTCTGTATAAGGATATGCAAACCAGCTAATCAAAAGAGACCTGAAAGATTCAGACTTAGTTTCTTCATTTCTATATTATTGCTGTTTCATGAAATAAATTTTTCAGATGGAAAAATGTATTTCTCTTGTATTTATTTATCACCCTATCATGTTAGGTAGATGCACTTTTTATTTATTAATTATATAGAGCCACATCAAAGTAACTGAGTACATTAAGGTTAATTTGGCTCAGGAAAATTGATTATTCAAAATGTATTTGGCATAAGGAAGTAACTTCTGAAAGAAATTCAAGTTCACACCAGACTAGCAAATTTTGAGCAAACATGTTACTCAAAAGAAAATCTATTACCACACATAGATCATTATCTATTATCATGTTAATACTTAAAAGATTAAAATAAGTAAAATAAATCAAGAAAGCATTTCTCTTGAGAGGATATAAAAAATAAACTTGTGGCCAGTAAGTGGAACTAATAAATATAAAAGCAAACTTTAATGGATCAAAAATTATTAGATTAATAGAATAAAAATACATTAAGAATAATTTTCTTTAAAACACAAAAAATATTTAAACTACTAATCATTGAAAAATTTTTAAAAGTAAAATATGAATACAAAACATTGAAATGCTTTTGTGACAATAACCATGGACAGAGAAAATACTAGTAGAATAATGAGAGAATATTTTGCTCATACTCTGCTCAGTGACAACGGGAACTTGTAGGAGATAAATTATCTGAGTATATAAATTAAAATTAAAGCCTGAAACAGTATAAAATATTGCCAGAACAATTACTCTAGAATATGTTGCTATAAAGCTATTCTTTCCAAAATTCAAATGTTCAAACAATTTCACAGGGATTTCTACCAAACTTGTAAGGAAAAATTCACCACAGTGCAATCATATTCTTCAAACTATATTAGTAAAACAGGGGAAAGAATGTAAAAAACCCAAAACTCTTTAGGAAATAAGAATAGTATGAACTTGGAACCCAGAACAACAGCAGAAAAGGAAAGCTGAGTAGAACTTACTCTCAATGAATATTATAACTGTACAAATAAAAGCAGATTCCAAAAAGCAAATTAATATAATAATATGATTATGAATTGCTATTTATTCTAAGAATGTAAGGATTTTTAAATGCTAGTATATCTATTTATATAAATTTGAAGATGGAGGAAACAATAAATGAAAATCATATAAATGACCTTTATATGCATCAAAAGGGCATTAACAAACACCCAAAGTATTTGTTAGTATTTTCAATCTAAGACATTTAAGTTACTTAATTGAGAAATATTAGCAGCATTTAATTGAAATAAAAATAAAACAAATATATATCTTTTCATCATTTTAAATAACATTGTTCTGAAAGTATTAGTTAGATCAGACAAGAAAATAAATATGGAAATTGAAAGTTTTATTATCATTATATTTAAGCTATATTATTGTTTTCCAGGGGAAAAGAATAAAAGAAACAGCTGAAAAAAATTATAAGCAGTAAAAGCATTTACCAAATTTCAGTGAAAATTTAAATATATAGAAATCAATCATCTTCACATCACCAAATAACTGCCATTTGGAAAAGATTGTTCATTTGAAATGAAACAAAAGAAGCAAAATATCTAGGAATAAACTTAAGAAGCCTACAAGATGGACATAAGTAAAATTATAAATGCTATTCAAGAATTCAAATTTAGAAAAGGTATTCTAAATTCAAATTTAGAAAAGACAAAGGAATCAAATCACCAATATCCACTGGATCACAGAAAAAGCAAGAGAGTTCCAGAAAAACATCTACTTCTGCTTTATTGACTACCACAATAAACTAGAAAATTCTTAAAAAGATGGGAATACCAGACCACCCTACCTGCCTCATGAGAAAGCTGTATGCAGGTCAAGAAGCAACAGTTAGAACTGGACATGGAACAACAGACTAGTTCCAGATTGGGAAAGGAGTACATCAAGGCCGTACATTGTCACCCTGCTTATTTAACTTATATACAGAATATATCATGCAAAATGATGGGCTGGATGAAGCACAAGCTGGAATCAAGATTGCCAGGAAAAATATCAATAAACTCAGATATGCAGATGATACCACTCTTATGACAGAAACTGAAGAGGAACTAAAGAGCTTCTTGTTGAAAGTGAAAGAAGAATGTGAAAAAGCTGGCTTAAAACTCAGTATTCAAAAAACTAAGATCATGGCATCTGGTCCCATGACTTCATGGCATAGAGATGGAGAAACAATGGAAACAGTGACAGATTTTGTTTTATTTTGGGGGCTCCAAAATCACTACAGATGGTGACTGCAGCTGTGAAATTAAAGGACACTTGCTCCTTGGAAGAAAAGCTATGACCAACCAAGACAGTATATTAAAAGCAGAGATATTACTTTGCCAACAAAAGTCCGTCTAGTCAAAGCTATGGTTTTTTCAGTAGTCATGTATGGAATCGAGAGTTGGACTATAAAGAGGGCTGAGCACCGAAGAATTGATGCTTTTGAACTGTGGTGTTGGAGAAGACTCTTGAGAGTCCCTTGGACTGCAAGGACATCCACCCAGTCCATCCTGAAGGAAATCAGTCCCAAATATTCATTGGAAAGACCGATGCTGAAAGCTAAAGCTCCAATACTTTGGCCACCTGATGCAAAGAACTGACTCACTGGAAAAGACCTTGATGCTGGGAAAGATTGAAGGCAGGAGGAGAAGGGGACAACAGAGGATGAGATGGTTGAATGACAACACCAACTCAATGGACATGAGTTTGAGCAAACTCTGGGAGTTCATGATGGCCAGCGAAGCCTGGTGTGCTACAGTTCATGAGGTCACAAAGAGTCTGACACAACTGAGTGACTGAACTGAAAGAATTCTAAAAGAAATGTGAACAATTGTAAAGTAAAAGTTATTGTTAAAGAAAAAGACTTCACATAATAAGATGTTAATTCTCTTCATATAACTTCTAAATTTTTCAAGATTACAATAAAAACACAATAGTCATTTCTTTGGGAACTAACACAGCTCTAACTTTCATAATGAAAATTAATAAGAATATAACACCAAAGGCATGATCCATGAAGATATATATAATAAACTGGTCTTCATTAAAATTAAAAGCTTCTGCTCTGCAAAAGACAATGTCAAGAGAGTGAGAAGACAAACTGGAAGAAAACATTTTCAGAAGATATTTGATAAAGAACTGGTACACATAATATACAAAGAACTTTTGAAACTCAACATAAGAATACAAACATCCTACTTAACAATTGGGCTAAAATCCTTAATAGATATCCCACCAAGGAACACATACTAATAGCAGATAAGAATACAACAAGGTGCTCCTATATCATCAAGGAAATGCAAAGTAAAACAATGAGATACCACTGCATACCTATTAGAAAGGCCAAAATCGAGAGCATTGACAACACCAAATGCTGGTTAGAGTGTGAAGCAACAGGGACTTTGATCCATTGGTGATAAGAATACTTCTTTGTCTCATCAGGACAAAGGCTTTAGGGAGAGAAAATGACACCAGTCAGCCTTGAGGCTTAAGTTAAGATCCACTGAGGAATTCTTGGCTAACGAAAGAACAAGCAAACTTGAAGATGGGTCAGTTTTGATGTTTTGAAATCACCAAAACATAAGCACAAAAAGAAAGTGAGTATTAAAAACAGAGCATCAAAGAGATGCGAGGCAATGTCAAATCATCTACATACTTATAACTGGAGACTCAGAAAGAGAATAGACAGAGTACAAAGCAGAACAAATGTTTGAAAATATAATGGCTGTAATTTCCAAAAGTAATAAAAGATACCAAAATTGAGAGTCAGGAGGTTAGGAGAACCCAAAGCAGGATACAAACATGTAAACCACATACAGAGATATCACACACACACTGCTGAAAAAATAAGGAAATGTTGAGGGTAGCAGAGGAAGGAAAGACCCACCATGCACAGAGGAACAGTGATGAAAATTACTACTTCCTCCCATCAGAAACCATGTAAGTGAGAAGATAACCAGTAGTACTGTTAAAATTCTGAAGAAAAAAAAATGAAAAATTTTCTGTCCCAGGTGTCTATACCTGTAAGAAATATTTCTCAGAGATGAAGTTTAAAGGCTTTTTCAGACACTAAAGTGAAAGTGAAAGTTGCTTGTTCATGTCTGACTCTTTGCAACCTCATGGACTATACAGTCCATGGAATTCTCCAGGCCAGAATACTGGAGTGGGTAGCCTTTCCCTTCGCCAGGGGATCTTCCAAACCCAGGGTTTGAACCCAGGGCTCTTGCTTGGCAGGTAGATTCTTTAGCAGCTGAGCCACCAGGAAAGCTCAAGAATACTGGAGTGGGTAACCTATCCCTTTTCCAGTGGATCTTCCTGACCCAGGAATCAAACCAGGGTCTCCTGCATTGCAGGGGGATTCTTTACCAAATGAGCTATCAGGGAAGCCCTTCAGAGACTAAATGTGGTAGGGAAAGATTGCCTGAATGGTCACTGAAGAACAGCTAACTCCCCTAACCTTAAATGTTTTCATCAGGGCAGAAAAATGTCCCAGATCATTGGCCTAAGCTTCCACCTTTGGAAACTAAGAAAAGAAAAGCAAACTAAACCCACAGTAAGTAAAAGGGGGAGAATAATAAAAGCAGAGAATAAATCAATTATATTGAAAAAAGAAAAAGAAATTAGAAACAAATCAGTGACACCAAAAGCTGATTAAAAAGTAATTGATATAATTGATAAAACTCTGGCCAAACTGATGAAGAAAAAAAGATGTGAAAAAACTATCCAGATTCTACTAAAATAAAGTGAAAAGGAAAGTGCAATCATGTAACTGGATTGTACTACAAGCAACATAGACATGAAATAAAATGTGTGTAGTAGGAATACAAGCTGTCAAATTATGCAGTGGGAAAAGAGAGAACCTTAAGAACTGATAGTGCTAGATGGATCAATATGGTTATATATGGAACCAAGAAGTATGAGAATAATAGTGATTGTTTAAGAAACAATGTCAAGGAAATAGGAAATTTATTAAGAAAAATTAATTTGGACTGTTATTCTCACACTTTGCACAAGTGAAATTTTGATATCTTAAGTGTATGAAAATGTGAAAAATAACAGTGTAAAAGTTAAGTGTAAAAATGTATTAGAAAGCATCTATCAAAAGGTGAAATATTGATGGATGTGAATACCTCAGAATTAAGGATTTTTGCTTTATAGAGAAAGTTTGAGAGAACATTATGAGTGTGGACAATTGCAAGAAAGAAAAAAAAAGACAATGTTATCTAGAATATGAGAGTTTTTTACAAGTTTGGGAAACATAAATTGCATCCCAAATTATAACAGAAAGGTGATATATGTGACTAGGAAGTGAAACTTCTCAGATTAAAAAGCAGATGCAGGTGTTTCAATCTCCCTAATCATCAGAGAAATGCAAAGTTAAATCATTATTTATCACTTTACATCCATCACATTAAAATAACTACAAAGCTATATGATACCAAATGCTGAGAAGGATGTGAGACAATAAGAACCGCCTGTGTTTTAGGTAGAACTATAATTGGGCAAAACTACTGTGAAGAAAATCTGAGAACATAGTAACTGCAAGGATGGCCCAACAATGCTACCGCTGGATGTAGAAGAACTCACATATAGATGTACAGGAGTGTGTATGCATATGTTTACTACAGAATTACTTGTAATCACAAAACCTGGATACATCCTATGTGTCAATTTCTGGGAAGTAAATTAGGAAAAAGTCACAGACATGTGAAAAAAGATCCTTAAAGAAAATTCATAGACGTGAAAAAAGATCATGCAGCAGTTCAGAAAGCAGTGCCAATGAACCACATTATAGAACAATAGCAATCCCACTAATGTAATTTCTAAATGCACACAAGCACACTAAAAAATATTTCAGTTTACAAAAATACATATCCAAGGAAAAACACCACACATGCTCGTAACGCCTATGGTGGAGGAGAGTGAGGAAATGCATTTGATGATCAAAAACAAAGGAAAAGAAAAGAATAATAAGGGAGAGGCATACAGACCAATAATATATTCTAGTGCACCAAATAATGTAACCTCTGTATTTGAGCTCTGTCCACACATCTATACACACACAACACCCACATACTTACACAGACATATATACACAAAAAAAGTGAAACACAAAGCCAGAACATTTGACAACATCTTGGTATGAGAACTGGTTAAAAATATTATGGCACGTTCATGCAATGGCATGTTATGAAGCTGTTAAAATTAATGAAATGCTGATAGGAATCAGTCTCAAATGTTTACTGTTGAGGTAGCATAGCAAAGTTTCAAACTATGTGAAGCGCGTGGTACTACTTGTTTTATCTAAAAGAATATATAAGTCAGTACTTGAATATACACAGACTGACTCTGGAAGGAGAGAGGAGAAAATGGTAATGGTGATTGTTTCCAGGGAAGATACATTGCCAACTGACAATATTGTGATAGGAAGTTTACATATCACGGCATATCATTTACTTTGAATTCTGTAGTTCATTTGCACTTCCAATTCAAACAAATAAATAAAAGACACTGTTAATGAAAACTTACACCAATAAAATAATTGTCTGCTTTGAAATCAGAAATAAGCTTATCATAGGCTAAATTATTGCCAAAAGTAAAAACCAAATATTTGTGATATATATTTTGATTAAGGTGACAGATGAGAAAAACAGAAACAGGACTCCTATGAAGTCAGAAAATTTCAAAAATGTCCATGCTTAATCTAAACTTTGTTTCATATTCAGACACAACTATCTTTATTCATATCTGCAACTCTGTGTTTTTATAATACTTGATGTATCACAATCTTTGGAAGTAAAGCCATGCTTCTGATGAGTTAGAAGCATATTATATTTAGAAGTCAGAACAACTAGTAGGTTGGTAACAATCCTTTTTTTGGCTTCCCAGGTGGCCTAGTGGTAAGAATCCACCTGTCAAGCAAGAGATGTGGGTTTGATCTCTGGGTTGGGAGGATCCCCTGGAAAAGGAAATGGCAATCCACTCCAGTATTCTTGCCTGGGAAAGCCCACGGACAGAGGAGTCTGGCAGGCTACAGTCCATGGGGTCACAAAGAGTTGGACACAACTTAGCAACTAAGCAACAGCAATCTCTTTTAGGGCACACACAGCAGCATCTTCACTTTTCAATGGTGAACGATCCCTAGATGCTAAAAGGTCCAAAGGATTCCCCATGGCAACCCTAAACACATCGATCTGCAGATGTACTGGGGAGCTGTCCTGTGAAAGGACCTTCCTGGTTTGAGAACCAGTTTCAAATCTTGGCTCTCTCTAGAGAACTTTTGTTCAGAGCTTCACTTTAATCTCAAAAGCCCTTCACTTAAATCCTTCTTGATATGTTACTCATCACTCTCTGATACAATTTCAGACTTCCATCAACTTGTACTCTGAATTGTTCTACTGAGAGCAATTTCTTTCCTAAATCTCTCTATTCACCTCACTTAACTGATAGAGGCCATTCTAAAAAAAACTTTATAAGAACATTTCGTATTTCTAGAGCAGACTCTCTAATTAGGGAAGGTATGGAAGTCTGCCTTTACTCAGGACCTGGACACTGACTTACTTGAACATACCATGATCTTGTTGAAACAATGATATGTGCTCTTAAGAAAGAGTACAGAAAGAATAAGAAAGAAAAATGCAAAATAATGCTAATGCAGATTTATCTTTCCCCAAAGGTGGCTCCTAGAGAATTAAAAGTATTAGAAATAGTAACTAAATATTCAGCTAAAAAATGAACACTGTCTTTAACTTTAAAATGTTAGTATGACATTCAAATATTCCTTTGTTTAATAATTGACAAAGCAGTTGCTAACAGGACAACAACTAGAAAGGTGATTTGATTTACAGAATATAGAGAAACAATACCATTAACCTCAGTAACATTTTCAAAAGGAAATACTCCCATATGTTTAGATAGATAAGTTGAAAACACAATGTTATTACCAACCTTCACATGTAAGGAAAGCAATAAAAATTAAAACACAGCTAGAGAAACAAGAGTGAATCAGTATTAATTTTTCTTCCACATGGAAGAGAGGCAAGACAATCTGTTGTGCTCTTTGTTTGGATTTTTTCCATGTTGTTTACTTGTTTTATTTCATTTTCTTTGGGATATAGTTATTTCACAGTATTGTGTCAATTTCTGGGGTACAACAAAGTGAATCAACTATGTGTATACATATGTCCCCTCCTTCTTAGACCTCCCTCCTACCCACAAAACTGTCCCATCTATTTAGGTCATCACAGACCACCCAGCTGAGCCCCCTGCACTATACAGCATAAATGACCCTAAAAGACAGCCCACAGAAAAGGAAAATATTTGCAAACAAAACAACTGACAATGTATTAATCTCCAAAATATGCAAACAGCTCATAAAACTCAATATTGAAAAGAACAAAAAACAAAACAAACAACCCAATCAAAAAAAAATAGGCAGAAGACCTAAACAGACCTTGCTTTAAAGAAGACATACAGATGGCTAAGGAGTATGAAACATGCTCGGCCTCACTAATTGTTAGAGAAATGCAGATCAGAACATGAGGTATCACCTCACACAGGTCAGAACGGCCACCATCAAAAAATCTATCGATAATAAATGCTGAAGAGTGTGTGGGGAAAGGGAACCCTTCTCCGCTGTTTCTGGGAGTGTAGATTGATGCAGCTACTGTGGAGAACAGTATGGAGTTTCCTTTTTAAAAAAATCATATGTTTGATTTTTAACTGTGATTTGTTTCAGGCATCAGGAAGCTTTTCCTGTACAGGGACAGAGAGTAAATGTTTAAGACTATATAATCAAAATGGTCTCTGTGATAGGAACACAGCTCTGCCATTGGCATGCCATAGACAACACGTTAATGATTGGACATGGCTGTGTTCAAATAAAACTTTATTTACAAGAGAGGAGCCAGACTGGATTGGTTTGCAATGAATGGTAATTTACCTACCATTGATCCATGTGATAGAAGCAAATATAATTCAGAGTTTCAAATCTCATCAGTATGTGNTTGTTTTATTTCATTTTATTTGGGATATAGTTATTTCACAGTATTGTGTCAATTTCTGGGGTACAACAAAGTGAATCAACTATGTGTATACATATGTCCCCTCCTTCTTAGACCTCCCTCCTACCCACAAAACTGTCCCATCTATTTAGATCATCACAGACCACCCAGCTGAGCCCCCTGTACTATACAGCATAAATGACCCTAAAAGGAAAATATTTGCAAACAAAACAACTGACAATGTATTAATCTCCAAAATATGCAAACAGCTCATAAAACTCAATATTGAAAAGAACAAAAAACAAAACAAACAACCCAATCAAAAAAAAATAGGCAGAAGACCTAAACAGACCTTGCTTTAAAGAAGACATACAGATGGCTAAGGAGTATGAAACATGCTCGGCCTCACTAATTGTTAGAGAAATGCAGATCAGAACATGAGGTATCACCTCACACAGGTCAGAACGGCCACCATCAAAAAATCTATCGATAATAAATGCTGAAGAGTGTGTGGGGAAAGGGAACCCTTCTCCGCTGTTTCTGGGAGTGTAGATTGATGCAGCTACTGTGGAGAACAGTATGGAGTTTCCTTTTTAAAAAAATCATATGTTTGATTTTTAACTGTGATTTGTTTCAGGCATCAGGAAGCTTTTCCTGTACAGGGACAGAGAGTAAATGTTTAAGACTATATAATCAAAATGGTCTCTGTGATAGGAACACAGCTCTGCCATTGGCATGCCATAGACAACACGTTAATGATTGGACATGGCTGTGTTCAAATAAAACTTTATTTACAAGAGAGGAGCCAGACTGGATTGGTTTGCAATGAATGGTAATTTACCTACCATTGATCCATGTGATAGAAGCAAATATAATTCAGAGTTTCAAATCTCATCAGTATGTATCTTTTGTGACTTCATGAACCTATCAAATATCTAATCTGACATCATGTCATTACTATACATTCACCTTCGTTTCCCCTTGGACTCACATTAATGATAAATGGTAGAATTGCTGGATTCTTTAATTTTTTTATTTCACAATTTATTTTCTGGTCTAAGGTAAAGCTCTCACAAAGAAAACCATATTGTGTTAGCAAATATTTTCCAGAATTCCAGTACTCTTAATAGCTACCAAAAAGAATGTTGCTATGAACAAGGGGGTGAGGATATCTTTTCGAGTATTTTATTTCCTTGATATATTCCTAAAGTGGAGTTGCTTGATCATATAGTACTATTTTTAGTTTTTGAGGAAACTCCACACTGTTTTCCACAAAAAGTCACAGTTTATATTCCCAATAACAGTGCACAAGGGTTCCCTTTCCTCCACATTTTTGCCAGCAATTGCTATTTGCTGTCCTTTTTGATAATAGCTATTTTAACAGGTATGAGGTGCTATCTCATTGTGGTTTTAATAGGCATTTTTCTAATGATTTGTGATGCTGAGCATTTTTTTCAGGAACCTGCTGGCCTTTTATATATCTTCTTTTCAGATATATCTATTTCAGTTCAGTTCAGTTCAGTCGCTCAGTCGTGTCCGACTCTTTGCGACCCCATGAATCACAGCACTCCAGGCCTCCCTGTCCATCACCATCTCCCGGATTTCACTCAGACTCACGTCCATCGAGTCAGTGATGCCATCCAGCCATCTCATCCTCGGTCGTCCCCTTCTCCTCCTGCCCCCAATCCCTCCCAGCATCAGACTCTTTTCCAATGAGTTAACTCTTCGCATGAGGTGACCAAAGTACTGGAGTTTCAGCTTTAGCATCATTCCTTCCAAAGAATTTGCATATTTTTAATTTGTGTTATTTGTTTTTTGGGGTTTTTTTCTGCTGTGGAGTGTATGAGTTATGTATATGTTTTGACTATTAACCCCTTATCAGATATATGATTTGCACATATTTTTTTCTCATTTCACAGACTATCTTTGCACTTTGTTGATGGTTTCTTTTCTTAACGCTTTTTAATCTTAGCACATGTGATACATAGAAACTGTCTAACAAATAAGATAGTGAGTAGTATTGTACATACTCGATACAAATACATGCTAGTTTTATTCTACTCTATTTCTTCACCATCTGTAACAAATAGCAGTCTCTATGCTATTATTAAGCAGTTACAAAAATTTTCTCTATGACCAGTATGGCTAATGAACAGATCTAGACAGTTAAGAGATATATTTAGAGAATTTTATTAGATAGCTTATATATTGAATAATATTTGCTGGAAAAGATATTTTAAATAGCAGAATAACAATCTGCCCCAGTACACTGTACTTAAGATTCTGTCTCTTCTAGACAGAGTGCAAAATAATTGATGAACAGCAGAAATTTCAGTCATGCTTATATAATACAATATTCTCAAGTACCTTATTATTATTAGCAAGATTAATTCTTTCAAAATCTCAGAAGCAGTTAGAGTTGCTAGCAATGTGGAAATTAGAGGCACAAACCCCTGTGCAGTCCAAAATCTGAGGATAACTTACTTTACAGTCAGCCTCCACACCAAGGGTTCTACATCCCTGGATTCACCCAGAAAAAATCAGCATGTAAGTGGATCCACGCATTTTGCAGCTACAGAGATGGGCTCCCAGGGAATAAGTGATGTCTACAAAATCAGATAAATTGTTAATGATAGAATCTAAATTAGAAACCAAATGCTCTTCATTTCTTATTGGTTGTACAGTCTAATCCCAGAGGTTAATAGTTCTGAGATAATAATATCAAGACATTAATATAAATCATATTAGGTAAGACAATAATGTCAATAATATCACATAATACACACTGCAAATATGATTCTACACACAACACTTCAAGGGGTCAAACTGTTCTGACCAGGGTTCTTGGCCTCCTTAATCAATAGAAATTGACTAGAGGTGAGAAAAAAAAAATCCAGGCACGACTTATTGGGGCCCCTCCTGCAGCAGGGTGGAGCAAGAAGAAGCAACATGATGCCTTGCTTGTTCCCCGTGGAGAGTCGTGAGCTGGTTCCTTAAATGGGGGGAGGATAAGGGTGTGTCCAGGGGTCGGGCCTGATGGGGGGTAAGGTTGTCTGCCCACCCCTCTGGTGGTGTTGTGTGCAGAGTATGCACAGTACCCTGCTTCTGCTCCCAACACCCAGTTTTTGCTCCAGGCTCCACAGAAGTAGCAGTTGGGTTTTTATCTTTTTGTATATTTTGGGTCCAGAATTTGCCCCCACCGCACATACAAGCAGTTACTTTTAGTCCCACAGAGATTCTTTGTGTTTTGTTACTAGAGGAGAGGTGTGTCCAGGTGCAAGCTTTGCAGCAAAGGATCCCAGATTCCAGCCTGTCCCATCTCAAGAGGGTAAGGAGGCAACTTAATTCAGAAAAGCTGTATTGGGGCACAGTTTGAAAGGCCAGGGTAGAAAGACTGGAAACATACTCAAGAAAAGATCTTTTATTGAAAAGTCTTGTGCTTCCCTGGTGGCTCACTGGTAAAGAATCTACCTGCCAATGCAGGAGAGGTGGGTTCAATCCCTGGGTCGAAAAGATCCCTGGAGAAGGAAATGGCAAGTCACTCCAGTATTCTCGCCTGAAACATCCCAAAGACAGGAGCCTGGCTACAGTCCATGGGGTCAGAAAGAGTCTGATAGAACTGAGCATGCAGAGAAATAAGATCTGTTTTTTAAAACACAAGGCTGACAAGAATGAGACTGGCCCTGAAGGGTAGGTGAGGCCAGAAGAGGCTGGTCTCCTCTGCCTCTATGTATCCTGGAGGGAGGTAGAGCCAGCACCGTGACTTCTCCCCAAGGGGAGTCAAGGAGACTTGTCCTGCTTGTCCTTTCTGAAAACGCTGGGGCCTCAATCTTATAACAGGAGAAAAGTCAAACTTGTTTTCAGCTCCTACTGCCTCTTGGGCAAAGGGGCAATGCCATGAGTATCTACCTACTCCCATCCCCCACAACTTGATTTGTTTAGTCCTAAGAAAAGACAAGGCAGTTTGCCATTATTTGGGGACTTGTTCCTAACAATTAGGAATTCTTGTAAAAGCCATCTTCTCTCCCAGGAAAGAGAGAATTATTTCTCTTTCAAACAAGATTTTGCATTTTCTGTGCATAACTGCTTGTTAGAAACAAGAGAAAACATTTCCTCTCCATATACAACAAGAAAATTATATGAAGAGAAAAACAAAATCTATTCTCCGTGGAAAGAATTCTGGTAACAATAGAAACAAGTTCTTTCCAGAAAAAAATGTGTGTGTATGCGTGTTTTTCCCATGAACAGAGGTGACAGCTGGACACTGACCCATGTTAAATCCCACTTTCATTATCAGGTTTACTCAGGTCTTACAGAAAGAAAACCATAAAAACTCAATAAGCAGAGTTCTTTACAGACACCATGATGCAACATTACAAAATGCCCTTAGTAGACCATTTTCTTTCCAAAGGCTAGACTTTTAAGTAGTTCTGTGCGGCTATGTGGAATATAAAACCCAGACTTTATGCTTCAGCCTGGCTTCCTGGTTTGACCATGAGGAAGTCTAAAGCCTCAGGGCTTCCCAGGTGATACTAATGGTAAAGAATCCACATGCCAATTCAGGAGACATAAGAGTAGCAGGTTCAATCTCTGGGTCAGGAAGATACCCTGGAGAAGGGACTGGCTACCAACTCCAGTATTCTTGCATGGAAAATCCCATAGATAGAGGAAGCCAATGGTCTATAGTCCACAGGGTTGCAAAGAGTCTGACACAACTGAAGTGACTTAGCATACATGCACAAGCCTAAAGCATCACACTTGTTCACTGCAACCCTACATGTGAAGCTCAAAGCCAAAAATATGGCTGTGTGAAAGAACTAAAATGAAACTACAGAGCAAACTGCTCCTACCACACCCAGTCCATACAGCATTCTGTGTGTTCTCTACATGGACTGATTGATAGACTTGATGTGCTGTTGATTTGCAGTGTAGTATCACTTTGAAGTGTATGGCAAAATGATTCAGTTATGCACACACACACCTTCTTTTTCAGATTCTTTTTCCTTATAGGTTATTATAAGATATTGAGCATAGTACCTTGTCCAATACAGTCGGTCCTTATTGGTTATTTATTTTATACATAGTAGTGTGTATGTATACATTCCCTTGTGGCTCAGCTGGTAAAGAATCCACCTCCAGTGCAGGAGACCTGGGTTCAATCTCTGGGTTGGGAAGATTCCCCTGGAGAAGGGAAAGGCTACCCTCTCCAGTATTCTGGCCTAGATAATTCCATGGACTGTATAGTCCATGGGGTTGCAAAGAGTTGGACACAACTGAGCGACTTTCACTTTCTTTTCACTTTCAGTGTGTATCTATTAATTCCAAACTCTTAATTAATCCCACTTTGGTAAACATAAGTTCTCAATGTCTGTGAGTCTGTTTTGCAGATAAGTTCATTTATGTCATTTTTCAAGATTCCATATATAAGTGATTTCACTTTACATTTGTCTTTCACTATCTGACTTAGTACAATAACTTCCAGGTCCACCCGTATTGCTTCAAGTGGCATTATTTCATTCTTTTTATGTCTGAGTGATATTCCACATGGACTTATGTTATCACAGTGTGCTGTGCTCCTCCCCAGTAGAACACCAACGACTCAAACTCACCAGGTCAACACCAAATCATTCCTCTCCCCACCACCCAAAACTATGCTTTCTCTTGTTCTCTATTTTAGATAACAACATACTCCAAGGCTATAAAACCTTGTTGCATACTCACCTTTCCCTGCTCATCCTCCAGATTCAGACCATCACTGTTTACTTCTCTAGCCATAATCCTCATTCAGACTTTCAACATCTCTCACCTGGAAAATCACAATAACATCTTTATTTGGTCTGCAAGTCTCTACTGTCTCCCCTTCTTAGTTTCTCCTTCACACAATGGCCACAATCAGGTTTGATAATACTAATTCTCTGTTGGAAACTCATCACTGCTAATAGTACCATTTCCTTGGCAAATCAGGTTTGGCTTTTTCTAAGGTACTTTATGGCAGAAAGTGAAGAGGAACTAAAAAGCCTCTTGATGAAAGTGAAAGAGGAAAGTGAAAAAGTTGGCTTAAAGCTCAACATTCAGAAAACGAAGATCNGGAGAAATATCAATAACCTCAGATATGCTGATGACACCACCCTTATGGCAGAAAGTGAGGAGGAGCTAAAAAGCCTCTTGATGAAAGTGAAGGAGGAGAGCGAAAAAGTTGGCTTAAAGCTCAACATTCAGAAAACGAAGATCATGGCATCTGGTCCCATCACTTCATGGGAAATAGATGGGGAAACAGTGGAAACAGTGTCAGACTTTATTTTTGGGGGCTCCAAAATCACTGCAGATGGTGATTGCAGCCATGAAATTAAAAGACGCTTACTCCTTGAAAGGAAAGTTATGACCAACTTAGACAGCATATTCAAAAGCAGAGATATTACTTTGCCAACAAAGGTTCGTCTAGTCAAGGCTATGGTTTTTCCTGTGGTCATGTATGGATGTGAGGGTTGGACTGTGAAGAAGGCTGAGAGCCGAATAATGGATACTTTTGAACTGTGGTGTTGGAGAAGACTCTTGAGAGTCCCTTGGACTGCAAGGAGATCCAACCAGTCCATCCTAAAAGAGATCAGTCCTGGGTGTTCATTGGAAGGCCTGATGCTAAAGCTGAAACTCCAATACTTTGGCCACCTCACGCGAAGAGTTGACTCATTGGAAGAGACCTTGATGCTGGGAGGAATTGGGGGCAGGAGGAGAAGGGAACAACCGAGGATGAGATGGCTGGATGGCATCACTGACTCAATGGACATGAGTTTGAGTGAACTCCAGGAGTTGGTGATGAACAGGGAGGCCTGGCATGTTGTGATTCATGGGGTCACAAAGAGTCCAACATGACTGAATGACTGAACTAAACTGAATAGAAGTTCAAGGAGTCTGGGAGGAATGAGAGGGTGGGAATCCAGACAGCAAGCAAACCCCAGTGCTAACGTTAGGCTGGGCCCATCTGAAAACCTGAGTGACCTAAAACTTAGATTCTAGTGAATAACATGCGCCCTGGAGACAAGGGCCCTGTGGCCAAGAAGAGTAGGATATTGGGTGACACTGTTGCATAAAGCTGGGACAAGACCCTAGTACAAAAACAAAGTTAAAAAAAATCTTGCCACCTATACATGTCACATTGCACTTGAAAATATGTGAGTTATTTTCAGATATCTTTTGATGTTGATTTCTAACATAATTCCACAGTGATAAGAGAACAGATTCTGTAGGATTTCAATACTTTTAGACCATGAGAATTTTGCACCTTGTTTTATGGCCCTGGATGTGTTCCAGTGTCTCCTAGTTTATAGTCTATGGGAACTGGAATGGAATTTGTATTCTGTTGTGTGAAAATTGTATAAATCTTAATCATGCTGAATTGCTTCATGGTGCTTTTCAGGCCTACTGTATTCTTCAAATTTTCTTTATAGTCATTCTATTAATTTTTGAGAGTTTGATATTGAAACTCCAAGTAAAATCTTAATTTATCTACTTAAAAAAGAATTATTATATATAATGGAACTATATGTAACTTTGTTCTATAGTTTTCCAGACTCTTATTAAGTGTGTTATCATACTTTCATAATTTAAAAAAAAAAAATCTTGCCACCTAGAGGAAGATGGGAGGGCCAATTCCCTGTGTCACCTTTGTCTCTTAGTAGAGTGGGAAGAAATAACAATTAAAGCACCGCAAGAGAATTCCTAAACAGAAGCCCACCTCCAAATAATAGTTAGTTTGATTTTAAGGCTTCCCTCCCTGTTTTTACAGTGAAATAAGAGTAGCAGATAGAAGCAAGCATTTGGACTCCATAACATTTCTGAAGTTCCACATCCCTGGTCGGAGGTTACTAAACCCCTTCCCCACAAGGTTCACTGGGACAATTAGGTATGTGCTCTGTATGGATACTTAGCACAATTGCCTGTACAAAGGAGAAAATCAGTGCAGAGTTCTTTCTTCCTTGACTTCCTTGCTATGGTTCAGCACCTTCTTATCCATTAGTCCCACCCCCTACTCCTTGAGACCTCAGACCTCCGGGGTCTTCAGTGGATCCTTCAGGGTATTCAGTGAGGTACTGTCTTTGTAGCACTGAGGACTCTGGGAGCACTGATGGGAGATATTTAAAGCATATGGGATGGTTACAGGTTATCATGTGTAGGCTCAGCTCAAAATCAACTAGTCAGTTCAGCTCAGTCACTCAGTCATGTCCAGTTCTTTGTGATCCCATGGACTGCAGCATGCCAGGCTTCCCTGTCCATCACCAACTCCCGGAGCTTACACAAACTCATGTCCATAAATCAACTAAGCATCCTCTTTTTTCAAGTTTCCTCTCTGATTAAGTTCTCCCCTTTGCTTTAGAAATAATCATCATTACCACTCTGCCTGAGTGTGGAGCTTCCAATGAAATGAGTGTTTAAAAAATTAATTAAAATATTGACAGTAGAGATCATATAGCCAAGTCAAACGGCCCTATCTATCAAAACTGAAAAGTCAATTACTGTTAATTTTAAACATAGAATGTGATCTTTATCCAATATATATCCATCTGCATGGCAATAGTTACCAGATGTCCAAAAAAATTAAGGTATATTAAAATAAATGAAAATAGCTAAAGGGATAGTTGATTCTATTACTTTTTTACTTGGGGACTAGTGGGAAAACAATGCATAGATAACTTTCAATGCCATTAAAACAGACTCAGTATAATAAAAGTTGAAGTACATTAATGGTTGCACTTGGAGGAAATAACCAGGCATGATTATAAAAGGAATCAGATAATTTTCTAACAAGGAGTGTAAAATGTGGAAGTCAAGATACATATCAAATATCAGATAATAGCTATTGACTTAAATTATAGTTTCATTTCTTTTTGAATAGGATCAAATTATACCTTCAATAAAAATTTCTTGAAATAACAAGCCTAGATGTATTTCATCTCCAGCTGCTTCCATAATTAACCATAATAAAGCAAAACACTTTAAATTACCAAACATAAATGGGATTTGTGACTGTGATTTTTTCTAAAGACTGCTACTTAAATATGTTAAGATAACAATTAAAATTTACATCAAAATCAGATATGAAATACATCAGTAGGGAACTGCTTTCAGTGTATGTAACTGAAGATCCAAATAATAGTGAATAAAACATGGTAGTTTGTTTTTCTCTGTGTTACAGGAAGTCCAGAATGGGTACAAAAATTTACTGCCAAAGTCTTTGGAGTTCTTTTGGCCAACCTCTCAAAGAACCTTTTAGACAGGAAAACTGAGGAAGGGAGAAAAGCAAAAGGACCTACAAAATGGACAGGGAGGCCTGGCGTGCTGTGATTCATGGGGTCTCAAAGAGTCGGACACGACTGAGTGACTGAGCTGAACTGAACTGAACTGAAGGTACTTTCAAGCAATGAAGAAGGAAAGAGGTAAAGACAAAGACACTGGGAAGAATAAAAGTATCTCAAAATCTACCAACTATGCTTACTTCAAATCTGGCTTTGTGTTTTACTTCTGTATGTTTAATGGACCTATTGTACAAAACACTCCTATTTAGGGAAATAAGAAAACATATATGGATCTGCTTATTTTTGCAAAAACAACCAAGAAAAGAATAAATCTGAAACTAATATAATTAGTTAGCTACAAGGGGTAAACCATAGATTAGAATGAAATCAACTTTTCTGAATTTTTTAACAATACTTGATTTTATAAGAGAATATCTTTGTTCTTATAAAATAATTATTATATTAACAGGTAAAGGAGTTGCATAGTCTGCCTACTCTCAAATGGTTCAGATTTTTCAAAAATAAAACCAGTTTGTATATGTACAATGTGTGTGTGAGAAAGAGACATAGAGACAGGCAGAGTCATAGACAGATCAAGAGAGAAAAACCAATTTTGCAAGATGTTAAAAATTGGTCAATTAATGTCAAAGCATCGTTCTTTTTTATTGACAGAACATCTATCAATTATTGCTTCTGAGGACCAATCAGAAGACCTTCCAGGTCACAATATCTATTTCTCAACACCAAAGGACTGGGAACCATGATAATCTGCTATTTCTGTGTCAGGAAAGACTGTCAGTGAGTGCAGTTCCTCATCTGTGACCATGGGTTTTAGCATAGATTTAGTGAGTGGTTACTTTTTGCATATTTTCTCTTCTGTAGATGTGTAACAGATAGTTAATTCTTACTCTACTTTCAGCTTTATTGCCCAGTCTCTCTTGTAGCTTGTTCTTATGAAATGAATTTTCTGTGCTTACATTTTCTCATCTGCCAAATATGAACAGTTGAGTAATCACTAGATTACATCTTGAAGTTCCTTTACCCCTAAAAATCTTTTATATTTCCTTCCTCAATTTTCTAATTCCGAATGAATTTCATTATCTCTCACACAGCATTTCTGTCTCCCTAGGGAAGAAAAAGCAATGCATTCATGGCCATGATTAAAGTGAAGTGAGGTTTGTTGTCATGCTTGTCCTTGCCTACATAATTTTAACTTCTTAATTGAGCCCAGAATTGAAAGAAGCTTAGTATAATCAGGATTTCAAGAATACTAACTCATGCCTAAGATTGTTTGCATTCTTACAAATAAAAAAAAATTGTTGAATAATTGATTTGTTGCCAGTGGAATGCTTTCGATTTTTATTACTTCTCAGCAGTGGCTTTGTAGAATCACTGTTACATGGGTTTGCTGCAAGTGCTAACTTGGCATTGGCTAAAAATACCCAGCATCAGGGAGGAATGAGTGCAAGACCAATGTTTTATAGTTGGCAACAATTCTTCCCATTGTAACCAATGTCTGTTAATTTTGTAAATCATTGGCTAAATCATGTAAAAGGTAAATGTATTTCCTCTTCCTTTTTTTTTCCCAAGAATCTGAAAGGAACTAAAGCAAATGAAGCTGAGAAGTAGTAGGCTTGTGACCTCTGACAGGTACTGGGTCTAGCTGGAATTCCAGGGAAAGAGTGTTGAAAGGGAAAAGGGACCACAGACCATGAATAGTTGAAATCCTATGGGAGGTCTGTGACCAAGGATTTGATTCCTCCTTTCATCATGACACTCACAGACACCCTCAGCCACAATAGAGAGCCTACTTTAGGGGAAAAAAATTAATATGTAAGAATATAATATGAAAAGCCAGGAAGATAACCTGGGGTTTGCCTCCTAGGTCCCTGAGTCTGCACTGCTTTGGAACACAATGATCTCTGCCAGCCCTAAGGAGGCCATCAGGAAGATGCTGGTGACAAGGACCAAGCTAACTGCTAGGAAGATGACCAAGACGCCTGGATCACTGAGCCCTGTAGACAAGCCACCACAGCCTTCAACAATCCCTCTCCAGTCCCCTGTCCCAGACATACCCACTCCTGTCAGATCTGAGGGTCTGGGAGGATCCCAGCAGAAGGAGGGCAAGCCCATCACCTCACTTGCCAAAGCCTCCTTTGCCCACCTTTCTCCCTGATGGCTCTGAATCGTCCAGTTCCTCTTGCGGTGAAGCAGACCAAATTCATCCCAAGTACCCCATTTTGAAGTAGCCTTTAGTTTATAAAATATACAATTACATTGATACTATTAAATAAAATCAATGTTACATATTAGAATTAGGCTAAACAGGATGGAAATCTTTTTTTTTTTTTTTTGGTCAGTGAAAGCTCAGCAGTTAAAAAATAGCCTTAGTTCACTCACTCAGTAAACATATATTAAGTATTTATTACATCCCAAGTTCTGTGGTCCATAAGACAGGTCCCTGTGTTCAGGAAGCTTACAGGTAAAACATTTAAGAAAACATTTTACACCTTAAGTATTAATTTTTTTAATAAAAAGATATTTTTTAAAATAAAAAGGAAAAGTAAAAAAAAAAACAGATTTTTTACTTGTGTTTTGTGAAAGACAGATTTGTTTAAACGATGAAAATGCCAAGAATATAATTTAAATTTTTTCCCCAATTACAAGTGATATTATTCTTGAAGACCCTTTGAGAATATCCTTGAAAACTATACTAATAATACTTTTTCTAAATCATTTTTTAAGTATTATTGTTTATACTGTCCTTTACTTTGCCACTCTACAGTGTCCATGTTAAAAATCAAACATGTATTTCCAGGGGTCTGCAGAATCAATACATTAGAAATTGCTGTTTTCCAGAAAATATTTTTATTTCCTGCTATAGCATTCAGCTCATGTCAAGTTTTAAAGGTTCAGACACTTAGCTGACTGGCGTTGACAACATTGTTAATCTTCCCTCACAGACATTCAGGAAAATTACCAAGGCAGGGTAGGAAAAAGTTAGAGTCATTTTAAAAATGACTTCTATTCAAACAATATTGTCATTGTCCAAACGCCAAGGTCTCCTTGGAACTATAAAAGTTTTCATGATATCAGGCCCTACTGTTTGTTAAGCAATAAACAGTTTTGGCTTTTCAAAATATGCTCTGTGTGTTTCTTCCTAAGAAATATTACCTTTGAAGGAGAAGATAGCATTATTTTAAAATTAATTCTTAATAAAATTATTTTGCTAAGATTGATTTTTAAATAAATATAAAACCATATTGATACTTTTATACAATAATCAATGTTATATAATAGGCTGATGTAGAACAGACTCTATATTAAAAGTAGAAATCATTTTTTTAAGTCAGTTAAATCTCATCAGTTAAAATATAGCTTTAAGGAAGTCCCCCTCATTAACTTTTTTAAAATATCTTTAACTCAATTATAAAATGGCAACCCAATTAAAAACGAGGCAAAGAATCTAAATAGGCATTTCTCCAAAAAGGATATGCTAGTTACTAAGCACATGAACAGATGGTCACCTCATTAACCATCAGGGAAATTCAAGTCAACACTGGAAGATAGCCCTACTCTGCCTCCACCAGGATGACTAAAATCTCCGTATAGTGTACCTTGTATGACTTTCATATAGTGGAGACTCTTTGGAAATACATCTTTAAATTTTTATTTACATATTAAGTTATTAGGATTAGCATTGTCTAATACTGGTGTTAAAGTACTACAATTAGAATTCTATTATCAAAAATATTGGAATAACCCCATATTCCTTGATAAATTTTTAAATATATATACTAATAATGGTTTAAGTTTAAATATTTAAATAAAATGAGTAGTATGAATTATAGAAATTAAGTAAATTAAATTAATAAATAAATAAAATGAATATTTTAAATACTTGATGAAAATACTTTGGCTTTGCCCCTGCTTAGCTTCATTACAAGTCTGCTATAAAGAAAATGGAAGGAAAATTAATTTCATTCCAAAAGTCATTTACAAAACAGGGGAATATCTTCAGCCAGATATGTTGTTGACAGCACGTCTTTCGTTTTGTTTTATTGCAGCTTTACACTGAATACAGTGTTGGAAGGAGAATGATCACTTCTGAGACAGGACATGTAACTTTCTAGTACTACCACAGAGCTGTCTGAAAGAGGACACAGAGGAATTTGCAAAAAGCAATTGCAATAGATAAAACAAAAATTAGAAGCTCATCAGTAAACTGAAAGAACCAAAACCAACAAAAGTAAAGTGGGTGCTGAATTTTAGGGGAAAAGATTCTGAAATTATCCCATGAAACACATACACACACACAAAAATGGCTCGTGAAGGCATTTATTTCATAAAAATTTGTTTCATCAAAGACCACGAATCATTCACAAACACTTAACTCATGGAGAGTTTCCATGGAGACACAGAAAGCCCAACATGGAAACAACTTTTATAGGTTCTTAACCCATACAATGGCCAAAACTATCTAGAATCATAGTGGTAGCTCAAGATATAACAGCCACGAGCAATTTCAGAGAAAAATCACTTTATTAACAATAAAGAAATAATAAATCACACTATTCTCAGGCAACAGAAAACAAATTCTGAAACATTAATGAGTTGCTGTACCAAATGACATGTCCATATTTCTTAAACTGTAGACTATTGATAAAACTGTTTCTTTCCTTTAATACATTTAGTATGAGTTTCTGTGGTTAAACAAAACCAACATTAGCTGTTGCTATGGTACTTATGTATTCAGTACACATTTCCTACAGAAGAGTTTGTGAAGCTAAATTTATGTGAAGACATTTTTGTTTACATGTTTGGCAATACACACAAAGGATAAAAAGTATGATTACAGGGCACAGAGGTAATGCTATTTGACTCCAGTTACTCATAACCTGTGTTAAATAATCACTACTGCCCTCCACACATCCCTCCTCTTATATTTAGTGGAAAGAAAATTGCAGGGCTATTTTGTGCCACCAACATAGCCCTTCCTAGATGAGAGGACTACTACAACATCTTGCTTTGTCTCTAGATTTCTCTAGTCTGTTTTCCCTTTCTAGATCGGAAAGAAAAGACATACTTAAAGATGGCTTATTTAAATGGACACACCGCAGGTCTCTTTACATAGTGGAAAGAAAATTGCAGGGCTATTTTGTGCCACCAACATAGCCCTTCCTAGATGAGAGGACTACTACAACATCTTGCTTTGTCTCTAGATTTCTCTAGTCTGTTTTCCCTTTCTAGATCGGAAAGAAAAGACATACTTAAAGATGGCTTATTTAAATGGACACACCGCAGGTCTCTTTACTCCCAACCTTGTCTCTAATGTTGTTCAGTCACCAAGTAGCATCCAACTCTTTTGCAAACCCATGGACCACAGCCTCCTCTGTCCATGGAATTCTCCAGGCGAGAATATTGGAGTGGGTTGCCGCCTCCTTCTCCACTGTCTTTAATGCCCCTGAATAAATTAAGAACTACAATGCTGTTTTATTTCCATATAGGAGTCTCAGTTTTACTATTATGAGTAGGTAGAACCTGATGGTTTATCTCCTATTTCTTGCATGAACTTCAGAGGACTAGAATTATGAAAAAGCTTACATTTTCCCCTCCAGTATTCTATAGTGCTAAATATAATCAGGATCGTCTATGTCTCCATCTTTATTAATTAGAAAAGTAGTGTGTTATGGAAATTAAAATGGACGATGTCTTGTGCAGGCGCCTATGACCTGCTTCTGATCTGCCTGGATTCCATGCCTGCCTCCAAGCACAGCAAGTCAGGCCACACTTTAGATAAGGAAAGGAATGAGTCCTGAAATCTTCTGAGTCCCTGAGGGCCTGGCTAACCAGCTCTCCCAGTGGATCTTATGACTCATTAGGTGAAACAAACTGAATTTAAAGAAAAAGAACAGAGCTGTATTTTCATAGGAACAAACTGATGATATCAGTTCATGGTCTGGGGTTATAAAAAGGAGCCCCCAAAACTGCAATTTGAACTCTCACCCATGTGGTGGATGCACTGCCCAGGACTCTTTCCCAACTGGGACTCCAGATTGCTGTTAACAAGGGACTTTCCAGTGCTGTTAAAGACTGGATATAGATCACTGGCCCAATTTGGTGATGTATATTCTGTTACTTCTCTTTATTATTTGTATTTCTGTTCTTTTAATGACTGTATATTGAAATTAGGTCAAATAATACTCTATTAAATGTTGAAATTGTTTATTTGTGAGTAACGAGTGGTTTTTATTGTTAACAAACCCTTGGACCTAAATCAAAAGTAAAACTTTGGACAAAATACATTAATTTCAATTATATTAATTATTACTTTATACATATCAAATGTTGGATCTTTTAATATAAAAGCTGATCAATCATATGAAACATCTTTAATGAAGTTGTTGAACACAGGCACATTCTTTTAATCAGTTTTGGCAATTTTCTTCATCCAAAAGATAATTATTAGGTTGAATTTTTTCTCAGAGACTGTTTCACTATCTGTTGATTTCAATGACAAAGAAATTTAGGGGCAGCAAAAGAAACAAGAGGGCTGTATTTTTAGAATAAGAATAAAAGGAGAATTAAAAATCATAACCAAATGGGAAGAAAAAAAAAAAAAACTCATGAAAGGGAGAGGATGAAAAACAAAACCATAGAACGTGGGGAGAAGGTACTGATTGTGAGACATAGAGTTGAAAATTTTAAGACTGATACAGGAAATATTTTAATTTAGACATTATATTAATATTTAATTATTGCAGGCATGTTACTCTTTAACACACCTTTTAAGACTTCTGAAGTATCAGTTCAGTTCAGTTCAATTGCTCAGTCATGTGCGACTCTTTGTGACCCCGTGAATCGCAGCATGCCAGGCCTCCCTATCCATCACCAATTCCCAGAGTTCACTCAGATTCACGTCCATCAAGTTAGTGATGCCATCCAGCCATCTCATCTTCTGTCGTCCCCTTCTCCTCCTGCCCCCAATCCCTCCCAGCATCAAAGTCTTTTCCATTGAGTCAACTCTTTGCATGAGCCAGGCCTCCCTGTCCATCACCAACTCCCAGAGTTCACTCAGATTCACGTCCATCAAGTTAGTGATGCCATCCAGCCATCTCATCTTCTGTCGTCCCCTTCTCCTCCTGCCCCCAATCCCTCCCAGCATCAAAGTCTTTTCCATTGAGTCAACTCTTTGCATGAGGTGGCCAAAGTACTGGAGTTTCAGCTTTAGCATCATTGAAAGTGAAAGTGAAGTTGCTCAGTCGTGTCCGACTCTTTGCGACCCCATGGACTGCAGCCCACCAGGTTCCTCCATCCATGGGATTTTCCAGGCAAGAATACTGGAGTGGGTTGCCACTGCCTTCTCCAGGGATCTTCCCAACTCAGGGATTGAACCAGGGTCTCCCACATTGCAGGCAGACGCTTTACTCTCTAAGCCAATCCCGGGGTTGATCTCCTTCAGAATGGACTGGTTGGATCTCCTTGCAGTCCAAGGGACTCTCAAGAGTCTTCTCCAACACCACAGTTCAAAAGCATCAATTCTTCAGCACTCAGCCTTCTTCACAGTTCAACTTTCACATCCATACATGATTACTGGAAAAATCATAGCCTTGACTAGACAGACCTTAGTCAGCAAAGTAATGTCTCTGCTTTTGAATATGCTATCTAGGTTGGTCATAACTTCTCTTCCAAGGAGTAAGTATAAACGCATTTAATTCTCACAGCCCATACTGAGTAACAGATGTCCACACTGTGAGGTCCACCATCACAATCAAATGATATGGCTGTCTCCCAAACTGACCATTCTTTTCTGCCTTCCTTCTGCTCAAGTAAACACTGATCTGCTTTATGTTTCTATAGATTAGTACAGACTACTATGAATTAGTATGTTACTGTGAATATAGCTACAGTCATACATAAAGGGAATCACAAAGTATGTGGCTCTTTGCTGTCTGGTTCCTTTCCCTCAACAGGGTTATTAATATTTTGAAATCATCCATTCTGATACATGTATAAATTAAGTTCGGTTCAGTTCATTTCAGTCACTCAGTCATGTCCAACTCTTTGAGACCCCATGGACTATAGCACACCAGGCTTCCCTGTCCATTACCAACTCCCAGAGTTTACTCAAACTCATATCCATTGAGTCGGTGATGCTATCCAATCATCTCATCCTCTGTCATCCCCTTCTCCTCCCACCTTCAATCTTTCCCAGCATCAAGGTCTTTTCAAATGAGTCAGTTCTTTGCATAAGGTGACCAAAGTATTGGAGTTTCAGCTTCAGCATCAGTCCTTCCAATGAATATTCAGGACTGATTTTCTTTAGGATGGACTGGTTAGATCTTCTTGCAGTCCAAGGGACATGTATAATTAGATATCAGTTTTTCTTACTTAGTCGGTTCTATCACATGGGGTACCACTACTTGTTTATCCATTCATATGCACACTGATTGTTCCAGCTCCTGATTATTACAAATCAAGCTTCCCTGAATATTTACGGACAAGTTTTTGAGTAATTTTCTGAATAAATGACTAGGGACAAAATGGCTGGATCATGTGATTGATAGCTGTATGCTTATTAAAGATACTGCCAAATAGTTTTCTAAAGTGGTTGTATCACTTTACATTTCTGCCACCAGTTTATTGGGTTCTATTTCTCCACATCTTTGCTCACATTTGGTATGGTCAGTCTTAAGTTTTTGTCCTTTCTACACAGTCTACAGTGACATCCCATTGTGGTTTTAATTTGCATTTGCCTAATAATAAATGTATTTTTACCTGGAAAATCCCACGGACAGAGGAGCCTGATGCGCTACAGTCCATGGGGTTGCAAAAGGGTCAGACACAGCTTAGTGACTAGACAACAACAACAATGAATAATGAGTTAATTATTATTAACAATAATAATTTTTGTGTGTTTGCTTATTGAAAGTCACTCAGTCCTGTCTGACTCTTTGCAACTCCATGGACTATACAGTCCATGGAATTCTCCAAGCCAGAATACTGGAGTGGGTAGCTGTTTCCTTCTCCAGGGGATCTTCCCAACCCAGGGACTGAACCCAGGGATTGAACCCAGGTCTCCCACATTGCAGATGGAGTCTTTCCCAGCTGAGCCACCAGGGAAGCCCAAGAATACTGGAGTGGGTAGCCTATTCCTTCTCCAGCACATCTTGTTGACCCAGGAATCGAACTGGGATCTCCTGCACTGCAGGTGGATTCTTTACCATCTGAGCTACCAGGAAATCCTGTTTGCTTATTTGCTATTCGTAAATCCTCTTTTGTGAAGTGACTCTTCAGATCTTTTGCCTATTTTTATGGGTTGGTTCTTGTTTTATACTTACTGAGTTTTGAGAGATTTTTACATATTGTGTATACTAGTCCTTGAATTTTCTCTTGGTATATGGCTTATTATTTTATTCTCTTGAGTGTTTTTGAAGAGGAGGTTTTTTTTTTTTTTCTTTCTTAATGTTGAAAGACCAATTTGTCAGTTTACTCTTTTGCCGATTATGCTTTTGGTAGCGGTGACTCAGCAGCAGCAGCAGCAGCAGCACATCGAAGATATTTTTGCTTAATACAAAGTCACAAAGATTTTACCCTATGTTTACATTTAGAATTATTACCATTTTAGGTTTGATATTTATATTTACAATCCATTTTAAACTATTTTTTTATGGTATGATTAAAGGATCTTGCTTTTTGTTTATGTATGTAAATACTCAACTGTTGCAGAATCAGTTGTTGAAAAGACTATCTTTTTTTCATGGAATTTCTTTCACCTTTGTAAAAAAATCCAGTGTCCCTATACATGTGAGTCTATGTCTGGCCCTCTGTTCTTTTAATTGATCTATTTGTCTATCTCAACGGCAATGTCACATTATTCGATTGTTGTGAATTTATTAAAGGTCTTCTTTTTTTTAAAATCATACAGAATTGAGTTTTAATTATCTCAAAACTATCCATTTGAAAGTTCAAAACTATGACTAAAAGACAGAGATCTTAATGTGGTAATGTTAAAATTTTAAGATGTTTGCGAAAAATCAATTGTTAAAGTTGTTAAATACAGACATTATTAAAAATTAAATTATATTAACTTACACTTAAATATGTTATATTAAGAACAAAGTTAATACACAACTGAAATTCATAATTTCCCAATTATATTCTTCTAGGTTTAGTATAACCTATACTCTTGAGAAGCTTTTTAGCTCCTCCTCACTTTCTGCCATAAGGGTGGTGTCATCAGCATATCTGAGGTTGTTGATATTTCTCCCGGCAATCTTGATTCCAGCTTGTGCTTCTTCCATCCCGCGTTTCTCATGATGTACTCTGCATATAAGTTAAAAAAGCAGGGTGACAATATACAGCCTTGACGTACTCCTTTTCTTATTTGGAACCAGTCTGTTGTTTATTTATAATTTATATATTTATTTTAATTGAAAGCTATTGGTTTTGCCATACATTGACACGAATTTGCCATGGGTGTACACGTGTTCCCCATCCCATCCCTGTGAGTCATCCCAGTGCCGAGCACCCTGTATCATACATCAAAACTGGATTAGCGATTCGTTTCACATGTGATAATATACATGTTTCAATGCCATTCTCCCAAACCATCCCACCCTCGCCCTCTCCCACAGAGTCCAAAAGACTGGTCTATACATCTGTGTCTCTTTTACGGTCTCGCATACAGGGTTATCATTACCATCTTTCCAAATTCCATATATATCCATTAGTATACT
>SJYX01022617.1:306623-318233 GCA_006410675.1 Oreotragus oreotragus
CACACACATATATATATATTTCAAGGTTAAATCTTGCTTCTTAGCATTCACATCCGAGACTCCTCTCTAAAATTATTTTTTGTATTGGTCAATATTGCTTTGAAACTAATTTTATCAGTAATATCAATAATATAACAATAGCCAATGTTTATTATGCAGTTGCCATAAGCCAAACACTTGATTTAACCTAAATAACTCCTTTGACTTATTTAACTTAAATGCTGAGTACATCATGAAAAATGCTGGGCTGGATGAAGCACAAGCTGGAATCAAAATTGCCGGGAGAAATATCAATAACCTCAGATATGCAGATGACACCACTCTTATGACAGAAAGTGAAGAGGAACTAAAAAGCCTCTTGATGAAAGTAAAAGAGGAGAGTGAAAAAGTTGGCTTAAAGCTCAACATTCAGAAAATGAATATCATGGCATCTGGTCCCATCACTTCATGGGAAATAGATGGGGAAACAGTGGAAACAGTGTCAGACATCATTTTGGGGGGCTCCAAAATCACTGCAGATGGTGATTGCAGCCATGAAATTAAAAGATGCTTACTCCTTGGAAGAAAAGTTATGACCAACCTGGGTAGCATATTCCAAAGTAGAGACATTACTTTGCTGACTAAGGTCTGTCTAGTCAAGGCTATGGTTTTTCCAGTGGTCATGTATGGATGTGAGAGTTGGACTGTGAAGAAGGCTGAGCACCGAAGAACTAATGTTTTTGGTTTTTTGTTTTTTTTTTCTGTATTTATTTATTTTTTTACACGAACTCCCAAACTGTTTTTGAAGTGTGGTGTTGGAGAAGACTCTTGAGAGTCCCTTGGACTGCAAGGAGATCCAACCAGTCCATTCTGAAGGAGATCAGTCCTGGGTGTTCTTTGGAAAGACTGATCCTGAAGCTGAAACTCCAATACTTTGGCCACCTCATGCGAAGAGTTAACTCATTGGAAAAGACTTTGATGCTGGGAGGGATTGCAGACAGGAGGAGAAGGGGACAACAGAGGATGAGATGGCTGGATGGCATCACCGACTCGATGGACAAGGGTTTGGGTGAACTCCAGGAGTTGGTGATGGACAGTGGGGCCTGGCGTGGGCAATTCATGGGGTCGCAAAGAGTCAGACACGACTGAGCGACTGAACTGAACTGAACTGAACTCCTTTGGCATACGTAGTAGTTACTACCATTTGAAGAGTTTAGAAATGAAGCAGAGAGAAGATAATTCACACTATGTTTCTGAGATACTTTTCATGGAGGTCAGATCAAAGACAGGACAACCTGACTCCTGAGTCTGCATGTTGATCCCTAATGTCACAGAATTTTAAGTTCCTAGAAGACAGAGGTCGTCTCATAGTTCTGGAGGCCCTTAGTCTTTCATCAAGGTGTTAGCAGGGTTGGCTCCTCCTGAGAGCTCTGACAGGGAAGCTCCTTCATGCCTCTCTACCAGCCTCTGGTCCTAGCCAAGCATTCTTGGCTTGTGGATGCTTCCTGCCAGTCTCTGCCTCCATCCTAATAGTGTTCTCCTGTGTATCTGCATCTGTGCCCAAGAGCCTGTCTTCATATAAGGACACCAGTCACATCGGGTTATGATCCACCATCATGACTTATCTTAACTTGATTAAGTCTACAAACACTCTATTTCCAAGAAGGATCAAATTCATAGGTGCTAGAGATTAGGATTTCAACAAATCTTTTGTAGAGGACACAATTTAACCCACAACACTACCCTACCTGTTGAAGAATTTACATGTCAAGAATCACTTAAGCCGAGATCCCATTTAGGTCTGATTGTTTAGATACTTTATGGAATTCATTGATTTGATCAGGTATCACTTATATGTAAAATCTAAAAAGAAAAGATACAAATGAACTTATCTACAAAACAAATGTAGACTCGCAGATGTATAAAAATTTATGGTTACCAAAGGGGAAAGAGGAAAGGAATAAATTAGGAATTTGGGGTTAACAGATACACACTATTATATATAAAATAGACATAACCAATAAGAACCTACTTACTGTGTAGCACAGGGAACTATACTCAATATTTTATAATAACCTACAAGGGACCTGCCTCTTGAGAAACCTATATGCAGGTCAGGAAGCAACAGTTAGAACTGGACATGGAACAACAGATATTTGTTCTAGTTCTGTGAAAAATACCGCAGGTAGCTTGATAGGGATTGCATTGAATCTGTAGATTGCAGCTGAGCAACATTTGTTTCCAAGGGCTCTGTCCTGAGAATTCCAACCTCCTTTGTGTCCCCAGATGGAGACTCAGGTCCAACTCTTACAGGAGTCTCCTGGGAAAGAAAGAAAGAAAGAAAGGACGCACTTTCTTTGTTTCTTTTGGGGATCTGTAGGCTTTGAGTCTGATGGCCAGTGTCTTGAAAACTCTCTTTACATGCTGTCTGGATTTTTGGTTTTGGTTTTGTGTTTTTATCAAGCAGGAGGGTGCTTTCAGTCTCTGACACTATATCTCATGCAAAAGAGGAAATTATCCCTCACCTTTAAAAAAAAAGTACTAAAGGAACTAAAGAAAAAGTATGAGATAGATAGAGAGCAGGAAAAGCTGAAAAACTGTCCTCTTCCTAACTTTTGATGATGTTCAGTAGATGTTCAGTAACTGATAGATTTCTGTTGCTGCTGCCAGAAATTATCATAAACAACACAATTTTATTATGTATATTTCTGTAGATCCAAATTCTGACACAGATCTCAGTGAGCTAAAATCATTTTCATTCTGGAGGCTTTATGAGAGAATCCATTTCCTTGCCTTTTCCAGCTGCTAAAGACCACCCACACTCCAGCTCATCACTTCGTGCTCCATCTTTAAAGACAGCAAATTTCCACCTCTCTGATGGTTATTCTGGAGTCCTAGCTCTCTCTGACCACAGAAGGGAGAGATTCTCTGCTCTTCGGGACCCCTGTAGCTACACCAGGCCACCTAAATAATCCAGCGTGCTCTCAAGAACCTCGAGATCATTAACATATCACCTCGGCCCTTTCTGTTGGTTGATGCTGGCTACAGGCATTGCAGCTTTTGATGCCTCCCATCAATTTGCGGAGCATACTTTTCAGATGTAATGGTCTCACCAGGATTCAGAAAGCTGTAGTGGCTCGGACTAGCAGCAGACCACCAGACAGTGGCCATGGCTTTTTTAGTGCAAGTTTGGCTTTGGGAAGTGCTTTGGAGCTGATTCTCAGTCCAGCCACTGAGCTGGTCATCGCCAGTTGTATAAAACTCACTTTCCCTTGCAGATCGCAATCTGATCAAGAAATGGTTCGTTGTTGTTGCATAGAATAAGAGAAAATGGCGCTCAAAACGATGATTTCTTTATTTACAGTCAGCTTTTGAGGCACCCACTTATAGAGCATTGTGATCTTTCCAATTTGCTTCAAATGCCCAGCAACTGATCTGTAGGATGGTCAGTGTTGAGTTCTTTGGCAACTTCTTATATAGTTGTAAGAGGATCAGCTTCAGTTATGGCTCTCATTTGGTCCTTGTCAACTTCTGATGGCCTGCCACTATGCAAGGCTCTTGTCTCCTTTGCAAAACTTCTTGAACCACTCCTGCCCTTACGTTCATTAGCAGTTTCTGGGCCAAATGCATGGTTGATGTTGCAAGTTGTCTCCTCTGCTTTATGACCCATTTTGAACTTGAATAAGAAAATTACTCGAATTTGTTTTTGGTCTAGCAACATTTCTATAGTCTAAAATAAATATAAAGTTAGCCATAAGTAATCATTAGCAAAAAGAAAAACATAAAGCAAGAAAAGTGCATTAAAATGATGTATAATATAACCATATTTATATGAGTGTATTCCAATATCAAATGACAAAGCTGAACAATGTAAAACCACAGTTACTTTTGCATCAACCCCAATAAAATATTCACAACATTTAAGGAGTAGGAGATAGATATCTTTAGGAAATCATTATTCTGTCTACCACAACTAAGATTTGGTAACTTAAATTTTACTATTTATTCATTTTAAGCAATGAGAATGACATTCACAGAAATCTTTTTTAAAACATTCAGTCAAATTCAAAGTTTTAAGAAAAGAAATTTGCCTGTTATTCCTTTCTATTCGATTGATGAAAAAATTAACTAGACAGATTGCTTTTCTGCACAACCCAGTGGTAAACTCTCCTTCATTGGCCTAAAATACTGGCTCTTTCTCAGTTACCTAGATTAAAATAGTGAAGTCTCACGTGCAATGAGTTATATATATATATGTGTGTGTGTATATATATACACACACACATATATATATATTTCTCTGTATTTTTACATTGTATAATATATGTGTGTGTGTGGTTGTGATTATTGTTCAGTGGCTAAGTTGTGTCCAGCTTTTTGATCCCATGGACTACAGCATGCCAGGCTTCCCTGTCCTTCTCAATCTCCCAGAGTTTGCTCACACTCATGCTCATTGAGTCAGGGCCGCAATCTAAATATCTCATCCTCTGTCACCCTCTTCTCCTTTTGCCTTCAATCTTTTCCAGCATCAGAGTCTTTTCCAGTGAGCTATATATGTGTGTATATGTGTGTTTGTGTGTGTGTATATATACATAAACACACATACACACACACATATATATATATTTCAAGGTTAAATCTTGCTTCTTAGCATTCACATCCGAGACTCCTCTCTAAAATTATTTTTTGTATTGGTCAATATTGCTTTGAAACTAATTTTATCAGTAATATCAATAATATAACAATAGCCAATGTTTATTATGCAGTTGCCATAAGCCAAACACTTGATTTAACCTAAATAACTCCTTTGACTTATTTAACTTAAATGCTGAGTACATCATGAAAAATGCTGGGCTGGATGAAGCACAAGCTGGAATCAAAATTGCCAGGAGAAATATCAATAACCTCAGATATGCAGATGACACCACTCTTATGACAGAAAGTGAAGAGGAACTAAAAAGCCTCTTGATGAAAGTAAAAGAGGAGAGTGAAAAAGTTGGCTTAAAGCTCAACATTCAGAAAATGAATATCATGGCATCTGGTCCCATCACTTCATGGGAAATAGATGGGGAAACAGTGGAAACAGTGTCAGACATCATTTGGGGGGGCTCCAAAATCACTGCAGATGGTGATTGCAGCCATGAAATTAAAAGATGCTTACTCCTTGGAAGAAAAGTTATGACCAACCTGGGTAGCATATTCCAAAGTAGAGACATTACTTTGCTGACTAAGGTCTGTCTAGTCAAGGCTATGGTTTTTCCAGTGGTCATGTATGGATGTGAGAGTTGGACTGTGAAGAAGGCTGAGCACCAAAGAATTGATGCTTTTGAACTGTGGTGTTGGAGAAGACTCTTGAGAGTCCCTTGGACCTGTCTCTTATACACATCTANAGTGAAAGAGGAGAGTGAAAATGTTGGCTTAAAGCTCAACATTCAGAAAACGAAGATCATGGCATCTGGTCCCATCACTTCATGGGAAATAGATGGGGAAACAGTGGAAACAGTGTCAGACTTTATTTTGGGGGGCTCAAATATCACTGCAGAACGTGATTGCAGCCATGAAATTACTCCTTACTCCTTACTCCTTGGAAGGAAAGTTATGACCAACCTAGACAGCATACTGAAAAGCAAAGATACTACTTTGGCAACAAAGGTCCATTTAGTCAAGGCTATGGTTTTCCCTGTGGTCATGTATGGATGTGAGAGTTGGACTGTAAAGAAAGCTGAGCACCGAAGAATTGATGGTTTTGGACTGTGGTATTGGAAAAGACTCTTGAGAGTCCCTTGGACCACAAGGAGATCCAACCAGTCCATCCTAAAAGAGGTCAGTCCTGGGTTTTCATTGGAAGGACTGATGCTGAAGCTGAAGCTCCCATACTTTGGTCACCTCATGCAGAGAGTTGACTCATTGGAAAAGAACCTGATGCTGGGAGGGATTGAGGGCAGGAGGAGAAGGGGCCGAAAGAGAATGAGATGGCTGGATGGCATCACCGACTCAATGGACGTGAGTCTGAGTAAACTCCAGGAGTTGATGATGGACCGGGAGGCCTGGCGTGCTGTTATTCTTGGGGTCGCAAAGAGTCAGACATGACTGAGCAACTGAACTGAACTGATAAGGGAAAATAATCTGCAAAAGAATACACACACACACACACACACACACACACACACACACACACACATTAATATATGTTGTTATTTAGTCGCTAAGTGGTCTCTGACTCTTTTGCAACCCCATGGACTGTAACCCACTAGGCTCCTCTGTCCATAGGCTTCTCCAGGAAAGAATACTGGAGTGGGTTGTCATATCCTTCTCTAAGGGATCTTCCCCACCCAAGGATCGACCCACGTGTCCTGCACTGCAGACAGATTCTTTACCATTGAGCCACCGGGGAAGCCCATATATGTATATATGTACAGCTGAATCACTTTGATGTACACTTGAATTTAACAACATTGTAAATCAATAGGTATTGATTTCAATAAATATTGAATATCAATATCAATAAATACTGAATTCAATAAAAATTAAGTTAAATTAAAAATTATTATAGAAGAAAAGAATTCAGTGTTTGGTTTCACTCTGAAGATCATCACCTCAGGTGTCAAAGCCTTCAAAGAAATCAAAGAAAATTCAAACACTGGCCTATGAAATATGAAATGTATAATCATCCATTCCATACATCATACCATTATGTGTGGTAATAATACATAGTGTTACTTATATATCATTTGTCAGTCATGTAAAGGTTGTATTCCTTTTTCTCTTGTCTTATATGGATAGGTTCACCTACATCTGATTCAACAGCTATTTAATCAGATGCTATTTGATGATATTTAATACCGTTTAAAGCAAAGTGATACATACATACATACATACACACACACACATATATAAATATTCTCTTTTTACATTCTCTTCTGTGCTGTGCTGAGTCACTCAGTCATGTCTGACTCTTTGAGACCCCTTGGACTGTAGCCCACCAAGCTCCTCTTCCATGGGGATTCTTCAGGCAAAAATACTGGAAAGGGTTGCTTTGCCCTTCTCCAGGGGATCATCCCAAACCAGGGACCAGTCCCAGGTCTTCCACATTGCAGGTGGATTCTTTACCAGCTGAGGTATCTGGGAAGCCCACATTCTCTTCTCTTTACAAGATATAGAGTCTAGTTCCCTGTGCTGTACACTAGGTTCTTGTAATTTATCTGTTATATATATAGTTATGCGTATCTGTTAATCCCAAACTCCTAATTTATGCCTCCTCCCATCTTTATCTTTTGGTAACCATGAGTTTCTTTTCTGTGATTGTGAGTCTACTTGTTTTGTAAATAAGTTCATTTGTATCATAGCTTACATTCCACATATAAGTTATATCATATGACATTCGTCTTTCTTTGACTTACTTCACTGGGTCTATTCACGTTACTGCTAGTGGCATTATTTGATTCTTTTTATGACTGAGTAATATTCCATTCTATGTATATGTCTCATCTGCTTTATTATTTAACTGCCAATAAACATTTAGATTACTTCCATGTCTTGACTATTGAAAAAAGTGCTGGTTTTAACTCAAAACTCACAAAAATACTTTTACCATAGTATCATTCCAGCTTTTCTCTCCTTTTCTCTTCATCCCTGATTACAAACAGTGTGAAGGAGAGAGTTCCTAATTTTGTCTCCAGGAGAGTAATTCTCCCTTCTGTCTTCCATTCTGAGGACTTAAGTGTACATTACAACATGTCACTAGGTGAATATTTGCTATTAACAGTCTTTATTTAATAAATATGCTTGTAGAAAAAAACGAAACCTCACTCAGGTGCTGTGAAGCTGCTTAAACTGTCTCAAAGTTGTCTTCCTTCCTGAAATTATCCTAATTCTCAACATTTCACTTTGTTCAAAAGAGCACTGAAGGGTTTGCTTGGGCAGCTGCTAATGTCTTGCTCTGAATATGAAAAAGACAGTTACACAAAGAACAATCACATTCTTAATTGATGCCCCTGAAACTGGGCAATAAAAATTCAGACTGATTTTTGGTAAGTTATGACTTCCTCCCTTCAATTCACTAATCCTTTCTCCAATTTTCATTTTCTATACAATCTGAAATCTCAAGCACTATTGTGGCTTTACAGCAGAAGTAAATTTTAAAAGGAAGCATGATTAAATTTGCCTCAATTCCTTTTTTAAAACCAAAGAGGAAATACGAATTTCAAAGTATGCAAGTGTCTTTGCAGCATCAAATGTATTTCCTGATTAAGTTAGGTAACCATGCTAAGTCACTTCAGTCGTGTCCGACTCTGTGTGATCCCATCGATGGCAGCCCACCAGGCTCTCCCGTCCCTGGGATTCTCCAGGCAAGAACACTGGAGTGGGTTGCCATTTTCTTCTCCAATGCGTGAAAGTGAAAAGTGAAAGGGAAGTCGCTCAGTCATGTCTGACTCTTTGTGACCCCACGGACTGCAGCCTACCAGGCTCCTCCAGCCATGGGATTTGCCAGGCAAGAGTACTAGAATAGGGTACCACCACCTTCTCCAATAACCATAGGTAACCATAGTCAAAAAAAATAGGGAAGGGTTAAGAACCTACATGGAAGGAGGGAAAATTCAGACAAAATTAAAGGTAAAGCCACTCAGCTAGTTACTTAGTTACTAAGCCAAATATCCCTTAAAGATATTGCTAACCATAATTTTGATCAGAAGAATTAGACCAATAAATTTAAACAATATAATCAATCTACAAAATTACCTTGGAGAACATAACTTGTATCTTTAATGGAGAAATATGTTAAAGTTTTTTTTTTTTTTTGGCAATAGCCAGATAATTTTATTTTCAAACTATATAATTCCCACCAAAAGTACTTTTGCAGAAGCACGTTATAGCATAACATTTAAATCAAGAACTCTAAAGTTAAGCTTCCTGGATTTAAGGCCAGACATTACAATTTACTGGCCATATGAATATGACCTTGGACAAGTTAATTAACCTTTATAGCCTTCCTCAATTCTTTTTGTCTGTGAAACAGAGGTAATAAATAGTCCCTGCCTCACAGGAATGTTATATAGATGTAATAGAATAATGTATGTAAAGTAGTTGTAGTCAGGGCTCCATATTATCTGCCTGAAAAAGTATGTCAAATAAGGCATTTGGAGCTCAAAATATGGAAAATGAAAAATAATGGACAAAATACAATAAGAGGTTAACAGTGGTTAATATCACAGTAGTGTAGCTATGACTGATTTTAAATGTAATTACATTATATTTAAAACAGAATACAATTTTATAAATTTCATTAGAGCAAACACATTGCAATGGAATACTTTAAGTTATTCTTAACATTTTTTTAAATGGAAAATTTCAGTCTCTAGAAATCAGAATCCTTCCTACCCCCACATCCATCCAACACGCACACTTCTCACCGCAAGATGAGGCTTTACCAAAATCTACACCCCACAGAGCTAGTGCAGAGTCCTCATAGCACAGCACTGATTTAGTCAACCCTTTGCAGTTAAGAGTCAAGAGTTTTAAATATCTCTAGAATTAGAAACTAATGTTCTGCGGAACAAAAATAGAGCTGATTCATTTGTATATGTACTGATGCAATCATATCAAACTTCTGGATTTACATTAGACAGGTCCTTGCAATCTGTCATCCAAATGTGATTTTATTAAAATTGATTGAATTGACCACTATTGATTGACTATCACATTAAAGAATTGGGAAAAATAAATAAGTTGGGGGATGTCTTTTTTAATTTATTTATTTACTTTTGGCTGTGCTGAGTTTTCATTGCTGTGCTTGGGAATTCTCTAGTTGCCGCAAGCAGGGCATACTCTCTTGCTGAGGGGAGCACTGGCTCTGTGGTGCTCCTCAGCAGTTGCAGCAAGCAGGCTCAGTAATCGTGATTCCTGGGCTCTGGCGGCTTGTGCTTCAGTGGCGCGGGGGCTTTGTCGCCCGGCGGTATGTGAGATCTTCCCACGCCAGGAATTGAATCTGAGTCTCCTGCATTATCAAATGGATTCTCAACCACTGGACCATCAAGGAAGTTCTGGGGGATGGCTTTTTCAGCATCAAGATTATTCATTTAAGTTCAGTATTTTGAAGTCTAACTATAGAATGCATGGTTCTAGGTGGAAAGAAAGAAGAAAACCTTGCGTGTTTATTTTTTAACAATAAGAAAATCTGAAATCATTTATGGCAGCTTATATAAATAAATATAATAAATAAGATTAATACAACAATTATGTCCACTTAAGGGATTTACTTAGAAAGCTAACTTATAACTTACAACTGACAGTGTTGGTCACTCCGTCATGTCTGACTCTTTGCAGCCCTTTGGACTGTAACCTGCCAGGCTCCTCTGTCCATGGGATCATCCAGGCAAGAATACTGGAGTGGGTTGCCAATTCCTCCTCCAGAGGATCTTCCTGACCCAGGGATCGAACTCAGATCTGACTTACAATTAGTGGATTTATAGACAGTTTGTTTTAAAAGTACATAAAAGCCATACATCAGTAACCTGTTAAAGCGAGTTATTTTATTCATTATCCTATATGAGCTTTGAAACAATATTTTGTTTAAAAGGGGGAAAAGTTATACAAACAAACAAAAAAAAAAAAACGGCCAAGAGACTTTTTATAAAATTTCCTAAAAGTTTTAAAAGATTTTATGACTGATAAGAATTCGGCCATGACTGGTGAAATTTAATCTGGATTATATTTCCTTTTTCTTCCTGGTAGCATTCTAAGAAAGTAGCATATTTGTTCCCTTGGAATTTAAAATTGTAAAATATCATTTGTTTAAGTTTCTCTGGAGATCGGTGAACAGAGAAGACACTGAGGATGTTAGCAAGCAATGTGTACCCCGGCAAGATTCTCTAGACATGAAACAAGGTAAAAATAAACATCCACAATGTCATGGATCGACAAATAAGTCATAAAACAAATCAAACAACCTGCGGGGACTTTGCCCCAAACCTCTTCAATCTTTCAGTCTGTGAGAAGAAGGAGTGGCCATAGACGTCTCTTGAAAATGTAAGTGGAGTTTTAAGCATTGGCTGCACTCCATGTCTTTTTATTTTCACCTACAGACAGGGGCCACCTCCTTATGTATCTTCCTGGAACTTCTAACAGAACCACATGAGCACCAAGTATGAGTAACCTTGAAGGCATGTGTACTTAACAAGTACATTAAAATGAAATGTGAAGTCAAGTGGGCCTTAGAAAGCATCACTATGAACAAAACTAGTGGAGGTGATGGAATTCCAGTTGAGCTATTTCAAATCCTGAAAGATGATGCTGTGAAAGTGCTGCATTTAATATGCCAGCAAATTTGGAAAACTCAGCAGTGGCCACAGAACTGGAAAAGGTCAGTTTTCATTCCAATCCCAAAGAAAGGCAATGCCAAAGAATGCTCAAACTACCACACAATTGCACTCATCTCACATGCTAGTAAAGTAATGCTCAAAATTCTCCAAGCCAGGCTTCAGCAATACGAGAACCGTGAACTTTCCAACGTTCAGGCTGGTTTTAGAAAAGGCAGAAGGAACCAGAGATCAAATTGCCAACATCCGCTGGATCATGGAAAAAGCAAGAGAGTTCCAGAAAAACATCTATTTCTGCTTTATTGACTATGCCAAA